>SNQJ01S0174678.1:0-20206 GCA_010110895.2 Picea sitchensis | reverse complement strand
TCATAAAAATGTTGCTACTCAAAAATCTTGAGAAAGTGGAGATTGTATTGGTCCCATCTTCACGACCAGTATGTTTTCCCACATAGGGAAAAAATTATTCCAACTACTTGTGCAGCTCTTGGAAACCTTCTATTATCTTGTGTATTCTCAAAACATGGTAAAGGAGAATTAATGTCTGAGGAAAAGGATTAAGAATCTATTGTCTCTGCAACATTCATTTGAAATACAAAGGAAGGAGGAGGTGTTTCTTCAGGTTTTGGAGTGGAAGTTAGTAATTGTGAAAAATGCAAGTTGTGTAGGATGTGAAATCATAGTGTTAGTTTGTTTAGAATTGGATGGCTTAACAAAAAAAATTTATCATTGTTGAAAATTTTGGGTAAAGATTTAGATCTATGTGAATATATAAATTTGGTTGGGCATGCAGTTTTGATTGATGATTGTTACAAATGTGGGAAATCTTAGTTGTAACGGTAAAAGGGTTAATTGTGGGCAGAGGTTAGTTTAAAACATTTGTTACAAACCTATGTTCAAACATTATAGATAAAAGTGGGTCAAAGAGCCAAATATTATGTTGCCAACATTGTTGGGATTTTGTATTTGGACAGGTGGCAGCCAAAGAAAAAAAATTGTGGTTACAAGCCAATTTTAGAGAAAAAGGGACAACACATGGAGTCGAAGTGTCGAGAGCTCTAGGATCCTCTTCAAACTTGATTTTAATTTAGAAAATAAATTCCCAAATTTCCAGGCATAGTATCAGCATTAATGAATATTCCTAGATTTTGAGGCAACAGTTGAGTAACTATTTCCAGATCTTAAGGCATCAGGCTAGCCATCAAGAAGGATATAAGTAACAACTAAAGACTTCAGCAGAGGGAGCAGGTTAGGATATTTTGGCAATGAGATTGTGTATTTTATATTAATACCATAGGGAAATTATATTGTTCTCTACCATTATGGATTAGTTCAAGGATTCACGGCTCATTCTCAGTGGAGCCTTGTCTTTTCTTTCATTTTTTTTATTTTAAGCTTCTTTAAATTTCCATCTATGTTCTTCTTATTTAGTCTGCAATTTACAGTCAGATTTGTGTATGTTAAAAACATTAATTTGGCACAACCACCATTATTATTCTTTGGAGATTGATTGAAAGTTATTTTTTCAACGTTTATATGTTGAATTCATTGTTATGTTCGGACCAAACACCCTTTATTTTGTTGGATTCATTTAAATTCCTAACAAATCCATTTTCTTCATCTCAAGTTTATAGAGACTAATTTTCCCCTCTATATTCTTTGAGATCTTTTTTTTCTCATATTCTTCCACCTTCTGTTATAAAAATATATTCTTTATTCAATGAGACTCTATTCCCAATGGATTAATCCTCTTATCTGAGAGGATTACAATCTATTTATTCCAGTCTACTGCTATTTTTATCCTCAACCCTGTCTATCTAGTTTATCCTTTCTTGACCTTTTAAATATGGAAACATGAGCTTAATGAGGTAAGCTCCTGCTTTGTGACTATGCGAAGCCAACATTTTTAAATATGATGATGGATGCCCCTTTGGTCCAAGAGCCATCTTGTGACCTGAAGTTGGTTCAAATATGTCTTGGCGTGGTTTCTAAATAGTTGGAAACCATCTCAAGTTACAATAGAGTTACCTTTGATATTGTGGCCTAAATGGATGTTACAAAATGTTTTCCCTCCTACGTTATGCTCTCAAATCCCACTGCTATATTTTCTCCACAATTGTGGAACAAGTATAATGCTAAAGAAGGGATCCATTTTTCCTTCTAGTGACCCAATATTTAACATAGCCTGATAGTTGTCTAGGGTTAGGGTTTTTGCATGACTCAATCATCAATTAGTATTAGGTTTTGGACCTTCTAGAATATTCTAGAAACTCTACATGTGGCTATCCTAACATGTGTGAGTAATGGGGGATGATGTGGAATCCACTTGGTACCATGGTGGTCAACAAGGTAGGTCAACTTGTGCGAGGCATAACTTCCACATACAACCTTTGATTAAGGTGATTTTTTCACCGTTCAAAAGGTTTTAGTGTGTAGAATAGCATCGAAGGGTTAAGAGATATTCATGTAAAATTTTTACCCCAAAAGTGTCATTTGATGCCTCAAAATGGATATAAAAGTTTCAAGGCCCCAAATTTCCAAATTGGGACCTACCACTAAAATGGGCCATGCAAGCGAACTCCTCCAATTTTTCCACCCATAAAGTACCAAGATAGATGAAAAATTATATAATGATCCAATCTAGATCAGTTTTATTCACAAATGTGGGTGAAGTGGACTTTGCAACATTTCATTATGGACATCAATAGCTAGAATAATTTGATTTCCATTGAGGTAATCAAGAGGTCGAAGTTGTTGACAATGCCACACCCCAACCATACACCATTGGTTGGTTGAGCTAGAAAATGAGACATTTGCATTAGTCATCAATGTCAACTATATTACAACATTAAGTCGTTCAAAGTTGAGGTGTTGTGTGATGTTGTCCCACTTAAAGTTTGTGATGTTCTTTTGTTATAACCCTACATGTGGAAACATCATGTTGTTTATGAGTGTAGGCCCCATAGTGTCATTGTTACTTTAGGATGCTAGCACTACAAGGTACCAAGGATAGTTTTGACTAATGTAGTTTTGTTTATCTCAACAATGTAGTACCAAAAGGTAATGTCTTAGACTAGGGAAAATGTATTTTTCATGGTTTGGTCAGAAGGTGAATAAAAGTCCACTATGACCACCATGGCCTTAGCATGGAACCTCTCTATAGAGAAAAAGTAGGTGGAAAATATTATAGAGGAATATAGAGATATAGTTTCTTCACCTATAGGGGTTCCTTTTAACTACAGAGTTAAACATTAAAGTTATTTGATACCAAGTGTTCCTTTACCTAATGGACCAATATATAGATTCTCTATTACGTAGAATGAGGAGACAACAATTTAGACTCAAGAGCTCATCCAAAAGGGACACATTTGACTGAGTTGCTCATCTCTTGGGATCCTAATTGTGTTGGTATAGAAGAAGGACATGCCATGGCGACTCTATATTGATTATAGAGATTGGAACAAAATCTCCATCAAGAACCGATACCTAATCCCTTATACTAAAAATATTATTGATCAGATGAAGGGTGTCAAGTTCTTTAGTAAAATTGATTTGAAGTCAGGAAACACTAGGAATTGATTGAGAAAATCGATGTATGAAAGACAACATTCAAGTATAAAGAAGGCCTTTTTGAGTGGTTGGTCATGCCTCTTGGCTTGATTAATTCTCCAACAATGTTCATGAGAATGATGGATGATATATTGCATCCATTCATAATATATTTTATGATTGTATATTAGGATGACATCCTCATATTTAACAAAACTTGGGTGAAACATTTGCAACAAATTCAACAAATCTTGAGCACACTATAACAACACAAATTATGTTCCCATCTAGAGAAATGTTAATTCGACATGCAATGAATTTGGTATATGGGATACATTGTGGATGAAAAAGGGGTGCATGTTTACCCAACTAAGATTCAATTCATTCATGATTGGCCAGCCCCAAAAAATCTAACAAATATCCACAACTTCTTAGGCCTCACCAACTTGTACCATAGGTTCATGTTGGGGTTCTCTCATATCAATTGGCTCTTAAAACAAGTGACCAAGGGTGTAACCAAAGAGAATGTTTCCTAGGATAAGTCACAATAGAAATCCTTTGAGGATATAAAACACCACTTCTAGTTGACACCAATCCTAACCCTACATAACTACACGAAACATTCAATATTGATACTTATGCCTCCGACTATACTCTCAATGCATTCCTCACTCAACATGGACATCTATTTTCCTATCACAATGAGACACACTTTGATGATGTTCATAGGTATCCCACATGTGATCAGGAGATCTAATTCATTGTGCATGCATGTTGATAGTAAAAACATGATATTTTGGGAAAGGAAACAATCATACACATAGATCACAAGCACCTAAAATTCATGTGAATGAATGGAAACTTACATAATGACCACCATTAGAAGTGGTACACATACTTACAACAATTCCACTTGAAAATTAAGTACAATAAGAGTATCACAAGATAATTTTTATACTATCTCAACCACACTTTGTTTAAGTCACTAACCATAGTCCTTAACTCATGTGGGCATGAGACCTATAGATGACCTCAATTGTATGAAAACAACCTCAACTTTACTATTACATATCAGACACTAGGTAGAGGTAAACAAGTTCCATACTTTGACCTCTACTGTACACTTTTGTGCCATCTAAACCATATATGTGTTCCTTCAAGCGAGCGTGAGAAAATAATTTTCAAGGCATATTATATTTGTGTCATAGGGAACTTCAAAGTGGATAAGATAGCAGTATTACTACAAAATCATTTCTATGGGACAAATATTCAACATGATGTCAATAGGTATATCAAATCATGAATTTATTATGCCAATGATAACCTTCTACTAAGAAGTAGGGGTTATACACTCCTCTACTACCCTAAAAAATCCCTATGAGTCAATATCCATGGATTATATGTCAGGTATACCCTCCACCAAGCATGGTAATGGTTAATTATTTATGGTTGTCGATCAATTCTCTAAGATGGTCATTTTGGCACCTTGTAAGAAGAGTATCATAATAGAAGCCACTACTAATATCTTCTTCAAGGATGTTTGGGTTAAATTTTTGGATACCACTAACCATTATTTTAGATAGGTATAGTAGGATTCTTAGTACCTTATAGTCCAACATATGGTCTTTGATGCACACTAGGATGACCAAATTAACTGCCTTCCACCCTAAAAAAGAAGGAAAAATAGAGGTGGTCAACATGATGATTGTACATATCCTACAAATGTTTAAATCCAAGAATCCATGTACATGGTATGAGAGCCTTATATATGTTCAAAACAACTACAATAGAGCCCTTTTTAGGTTTTCTTAAGGTTCTATACATTGGGCTCTTCAACTATGTTATTAATGCATTCCTCACTCAACATGGAAATCTAGTTTCCTATCATAGTGAGACACACTTTGATGATATTAGTAGGTATCCCACCTATGATAAGGAGATGTAAGCCATTGTGAAAGAATGTTAATAGTGGAAGCATTATATTTTTTTAAAGGAAACAATCATCCACATAGATCACAAGCACATGGAATTCATGCAAATGCAGGGAAAGTTACATAATGACCACCATTAGAAGTGATCCACATACCTACAACAATTCCACTTGAAAAATAAGTACAAGAATAGTAGCACAAACTGAGTTGTAGACTTTCTTAAGTAGAATTTGGTTATGGAACTAAACATAGTTGTTAAGTCTTGTGGGAATGATACCTATGGATGGTGTCAATTGTATGAGAATGAACATGAATTTACTACTACATATCAAACACATGGAGTAAGTAAAAGAGTTCCAGACTTTGTCCTCCAGTATGCACTTTTGTGCCATTTGGGGCCATCTTTTTGTTCCCTCAAGTGAGAATGAGAAGCTAATTTTTGAGGCACATTATAGTTGTGTTACACATCAAACACCACACTTGCATATAAAAGTGTCTCACGTGGTGAAAATGTCATGTTTTAAGTGTCGCAAGTATCGCATGTGGTGCAAACATCACATTCTAAGTGTCGTAAGTGTCACACCTAAACCGTTGAAAATGTTGCAAGTGTCATAACATGGTTCGTGCACTTTTTTTAAGTGTCACAACTCAATTGACACCTTAGAAATATTTTTCACAATCTCCAAATCATGTTAGAAAGAAAATCCCTATCATTGGCATTTGAAACACATCTTTTCCTTGGAAAATTCAACTTATTATTGAGAATTTATGAAGGGTGGCGCCCCCCTGGCCATACTGGGGGATTTCCATGGTGCCCCCTCTACCATGTTAGGGGAGCACCACTGCTAAGATGGCTCCATGTCTCTCACTATAGGAGAGCACCATTCTTGTTGAGGAAAAAGGGGGATCTTCTCCACCAAATTCTATGGGCCAACTCTCTCTGATTGGGTTAGTTATGTTCAACCCTAATGCTTGGGATTGACCTTAGGATCTAATCCAAACCTCAAGGGTCTATATCCTCATCCATATCCCTTATTTTCTCATGGTAGTTGTACTTCTCATGCCTATATATTGAAATCATTTCCATGGGGAAGAAGGAGGAAGAAATCAATAATAGCATCGTTATTTTGATATTATATTGTTCATGCAAAGAGTTGGATGAGGAGAGCCTAAAGGAGATGTTGCATCTTCAAACTCAGATTGTAAGTATATGCTTTTGGTTCTCAAATTAATATACTTGACTTATTTCCTTCAAGTATGTGTACTTTTTCATTTACTTGTCTATTGTCTTTCAATCTTCATAGATAGATCTATTTAGTTAATTATATAGAGTGGAAGAAAGGTATGTTTGTTGTTCTTTGTAGGATTGAGGAGCTAAGGAATCAAGCTCAAGTTTTGGAGAATTAAGGACAATCACCAGAATAAGGTATGTCACACTTTGCTTCTACTCGTTTAAATAGATAAATTATCTTTGAAAGGAATATAGAAACCATTTGTACTTTTCTATCTTGGAAACAAAGGTCTGATAATCCAAGGGAGATTTCACATGTCCGCAGGGGAAATACTCCGTAATAGAAATTGGCGACTCCACTAGGGATCGAATTTGATTAGTATTTCCTTGGACCATCTAAATCATTTTCCCATCACTAGGTATTGTTTGATGCTTGATTCTGAATCAATCCCCATTTTCCTCTGCTTCACTGAAAGCTTCACAGAGCCATTGACTGAATTCCCATGAGTTTTTTTTTATCTTTTTTTCAATTGTTTTCACCATTCCTAGGACTAACCCTCCCCTGCAATGGGCAACAGGGTTCCACTGTTAGGATGGTGCTCCTTTGTAGCTCTATAGGGAGGACCACTCCACCCTATCTTCTTGAGGACATGAGCGCCACCTTCTCAGTTCAATGAGAAAATCCAGGTTTTCCAAGTACTTCTATGTTTTGTTGACCATAATTTTTTAGCCAAGGAATCCTCTATCTGTTTTTTTCCTTGTTTGATGCAAAGAATTGTTATTCATATTTGATTGAGCTTGAAAATTCTTCCTAGATTGCAAGATTGGTTTGTTTTACCTTTCATTGGTTTAATCCTTGTTTCACAAGATCATATGTTATCTTCCTGATTGGAAGGGTCTGCAAGGGTTTGTTGGTCATTGAGTTTATTGTCAATATTATCTTGATTGAATGGATTGAAACTCGATTGCTTGCCACAACCTAGTTTTGATATCATTTCTTGTTGCTCACTTTTCAAATATTATTGAGTGTGTTTTTCTCAACTTTCTTGGATGTTTGTTTGAGTGAGTTTCATTCTCTTTGATTTCTTTTCTGAGTATCTTTGTTTGAATAGTATTTTGTTTCTTGTTCTATGCCATTCTAAGTTGTAAAAAATTTCATTATTAGTGAAAGAACGAAGCATTAGAATCACGTCATCGTTTGCATCTACAAATAAAACAAAGAAAAATTGAAGAACTAAATATGCATTGGTCTTGGAAATTAAAAATATTTTATTTTGATACTTTGGCGAGTGTGTGAATTCTTGTTTGGAAACAAAATTGCTTTAAGTATTTGCGTTTGTCAGTGACAAAATAAAGAATCTATTCTCCTTCCCATAAATAGAATTTCATCGAAAAATAAAATTGCATCTCATTCTTTTTTCCTTCTTTTTGGAGTCGAGTCTCAAAAAAGAATTACTTTCATTATCATTCACCCTTGAGTAATGAACAACCATGAAAATAAGCGCTAATTAAAATTGATCTAGAAACTTTTCTTTTTTAGATATTTACACCAAAAGTAGACTAAGAATAGAGCTTTGTAATAGGTTGAGGTTAAATCTCCAAAGCATTAAAGACAAACACGGAATCTTGTGATAGAGAGAGAAAATCCAATTTTTGTATAAGCATAGCTGGAATCCCCCTCACACAAGGGTTAAACATGAGGTCACATGCGGGAGAGCAATGAAGATGATCCCTTCAAGACTTAACCAATTGTAGCAGAATGATCATACATTGGGGGTTCTTCCTAAGAATCAATTGTTTTCATCGGGTCTCGGAGCTTCATGAATCATGAATCCGTTCAAGGTCCTCAAGAGTTCACCGGTCCTCTTATCCTCGGTTCTTCTGAAGAATTTTAGACTTGATATCCTTCCCATAAGTTCAAACCCGACTATCGAATGTACCCATCTAGAGGCTGACTGTGAGTTGGTAACCTTAGTGGAAATCATGTTTAGGGTCTATACACGAGGTGAGGGCGAAGGGAATTCTTTCATATACCTGAATCAAACATTGGTCAAACTCACTCGGACTCCTTGGAGGGTAACCCGCGGGCAAACCCATGAGGGAACTTGCACCAAGGTGTGATTCTATTGAAAAATTCACTAATGTAACTAATCCACCTGCTCAATCCTAGCCCCTTCTCACTTTGTTCTTGCAATGTTGGATTTCATCACCAACTAGTATGTTCATTGGGAGAATTCATTGTTTTTTCTGTTGGTTTTCTATATGTTTATCAAGTGTTGTTTGTTCACCCTAGTTGTCCTTAAGATTGGTATTGTGGCTGACAAAGGTCTTCGTCGACCATGTAGGATGCAAGGGTTTCCTGCGAAAGGATACAAACCCTTACTTCCTAATTCACCTGAAGACACTTTCCATGAAGAAGTTGAAAACTATTCGAACACTAGGAGTGTTGCTACTCCTTTGATTGAACATCTTGAAGGAGTAATAGAAATATTTAAACAAGGTCATATCCTTCTTGTTAACTTGACATTTACCAACCCTCTTGATCCACTTCTTCTTCAAGTAGACTCTTGAGGAAGTATCGTAGCTGAAGATTATCCTAGATTATCGTCAAGGCCATTTGGAAAACTTGACATCGATCCAGAATAACCCAATCCAAATGAAGAATATACAACCCCTGTATGCTCTACTAAAATGGTAGATCCACATCAAACTCTTGTTTGTTCTATATGGATAACTCCATCGGGTCATGATCTTTATGAAAATTTCAATTTGAATCGACCACTCTTTATTCCTCCACATACATCTGTCACCACAGGTGTATATGTAGGACCACCGAGTCAATACTCTGACCACCCTCCCAGACAAACACTTAATACTTCTACCACATCAGGATAAATAACGAGTGATACAGGTCTTGTACTTTCTATTCATTTACAAAGTAGTATCACAATTACACCAATGATGCCTCTTCAAGCAACAACTACTTTCACCCCAAAGAATCTTGTTGGGACACCTTCCCATCATATAATGAAAAACCCTATTATACCAAAAATCCCTACTAGGGGGAAATCCTCCATTAGTGAACAAATATCTACCAAAGGGAAACCCTCTTTCAGTGGAAAAATCCCTACCAGGGGTCAACCCTCATTTGGGGGACAAGTCTTAATTATTTCCCAAAATATAGCAGGGGGGAAAGCTCCAAGTTCTTTTGTCGAAAACCCACAACCATCCTGGGGACCGCCCCAAGGAGGATCTTTTAATCCACCATATTAGGGAGGATATTCAAATCCCAACCTACAAGGAGGATCTCTAAATCCTAATCCTTCCAAACTGTATTCTAGATAACCATTCCCAGGCGTCTTGAATCCCACTTGGGGTCCTCAAGGCCAATCATCCTTTTCTCCACAAGGTAAAATTGGATACCCTCCTCAGGGTAAGACTGGTTTCCCTCCTCATGGTAAGACTGGTTTCCCTCCTCAAGGTCAAATCAGTTACCCTCCTCAGGTTCAAACCAGTTACCCTCCTCAAGGCAAAACTGTTAATCCTCCCCAAGGTCAACCCGATTACCCTCCTTAAGGTCAAACTAGTTATCCTCTCATGGGTTACACTGGTTATCCTCCTCAAGGTCAAATGGGTTTTACTTCACCTTTTCCCCAAGTTCCTCAACAAATGAATCCTACTTTTGCTTGCCAAAATCCACAACAACCACATATTGGAGGACCTTCTAGATACAACTTTCCACCCCAACCATTTTACGGTCCTACTAGTGTCCCCATGCCTCACCAGTATCATCCTCAAAGCAATCGATAGTTACCATTTTTGTCTACTTTAGATCTCCTAGACCTGTCGAGATTGACAAATGATCCAATATTTCACTTCCACTTGTAGTCGGTAATTCCTGCCAATTTACCATCCAATATTCCAAAATTTGACAGTAAACCTAGATAAGACCCTAATAACCATGTCATGACATTTCATCTTTGGTGTTCATCAAACTCACTGATGGATTACTCTATTCATTTGTGTCTTTTCCAGCGTACTCTTATGGGTCGAGCAGTGAAATGGTACATTGAATTACAACGTGGATATTTTCAATATTTCAATCCACTTGCAATGGCTTTCCTCACCCATTTTCAGTTGCCAATTAGATATGAAACCGAAATGGAAATTTTGACCTCCATTTATCAAACTAAATCCTTACACATTTTCAATCATATTCGTGAGTGGATACAACGACGACGGTCGATCAAAGCTACCATCGTTGACCAGTTGTTGGCAAAATGGTTCACAAAATCATTGTTACCTCTTGTTTCTCATGATGTGTCAATGGGAGGTGTAGTTACAGAAGATGAAGCTATTTCTCATGCTCAGTATCTATATTTGGTTTATTCTCAATCTGGTACTTTGTATGAATTGATACCAAATGCTCCCCGTAAGTCAACCGATCCATCCAAACCATCCTCTACTGCTCAGTCGTATGGTATTATCAGTTCTATCAAAACTCAACCTGCCTCATAGTCGACTAGTAAAAAAATTCAATTAGTATCTACCCTGACTATAGTGCAAATTTTTTTCCCATCAAATTCCACCCCTACTAAATTTTCTTAAGTAAATATAGTTCAATCTACTTCACCACCACAATCGGGGGGTAAAAAGAGGACTAAGAATAAATTCAAGAAAAATACTAATCAAATAGAAAATACAAAAACACAAGTACAACCACCTATTTTTTAAAAGAAACCACAGCGCAAACCAAAATTTCCCTGTCTCATATGTGTTGAAGATCATTACGTAAGAGATTGTCCCCACAGGGAAGAAGTATCAAAATTATTTAAAGGAAATTCCTAACACGTTGTTTTCACACATCCTTTTCCACAACAAAAGTCATTGGTTGCACAAAATCTTGCACCTCTACAAGGAGGAAACCCAGTTCATCCTCCTAAAGAGGATGCTTCCTCAAGTGCACATATTTACATGTTCAACAATGTATATTTCACCACCATAACTACGACATATGACACACCTCCAGGGAAACCCGGTAAAGAAAGTGTAACTAATGGAACTGTGACTTATCCACCTTCCACTTATGTTACCCTTCCGTCTGGACTTCTCCATATTGAGAAACCTACCTTTGACTCTATCTTACGTCTGCCCAAGAGTACTATCCAAAATTAAACCTTTAATCCTAACTCTCATGTTTCCCATAACTACAACATCGTTGAATATTTGGCACAAGCTCCTTATGCTATGTCGGCTCTTGAAATTATGCAACACTGCCCTGGCCAACGTAGGACCCTCTTAGAAATCATTGGAGCTATAGATCCTGAGTCATCCAATAATATCACGTGTAACCTAGACAATTGTAAATTGAGGCTCTCTCACCAACTTGCATTTCAAATCGATGTTGTTGTTCACAATCAAAATATTCATCGCACTATATTGGATGAAGGAGAATAAACCTATGATATGTCCTTAGCATGTTGGAAAAGTCTTAAATCCCCTGGTATTAATCAATCTCCTGCCATGTTGAAAGTATTTGATGGATGAGGTTTCATACCTCATGGATTGTTACAATCGTTAGCCGTTCAACTAGGGGGGGGAATTGTTTTTGTCGATGTGGAAGTGGTCAATCTCCTTTAGATTATAACTTATTGCTTGTAAGAAGTTCGTTTTATGCTATGACTATTGTAGCCTCTTTGATTTTTCGATGTGTCTAGTTTCCTCGTAAAGGAAAAATAGTTACCATCAATCAATTATATTACAGTACACCTGATGCTCGCAATCAAACAACCAACAATATTCCATTTTGGGGGGACTCAAATATTACTTATTAAAGTGTAGGGGTAGGTCTACTAAAATATTCATCTCTCATGGGAAATTTCCCCACACCCATTCCTCAAATCTCACAGCATATTGCAACAATAGATATGATTTTGACCATGGTACATCAATCCCTCAAATCATTTGATCTTTGGATTGTGCCTACTATTTTTTTTATTGCAATAGTTTTGGTCATAAATCAATATATTGTAAATATTATGTAAGAAGTGATCATGTGAGAGATAGAAATAGAGATTCTTATAAAACCTTAGAGAATGATTATGTGAGCAACAAAACAAAAAGTTCTTTAGGGTTTGTTGATATAAACTACAATTCATTTTCTCCCCTACTTGATTACAATATTGAATGTTATAAGTGAAATAAATATGGGCACATAGCATGTGACTATAGAAGCGGCATAATAAAATCTCCTAAAAAAATATGGAAGAAGATGTTCTTACCAAGCATAGAGAAGAATACACAAAGGTGTGGAAAAGGAAGCAAGAAGAACCAAAGAAGGAAGAATGTGGACTTGCAATGTATGCTCAAGACAAGGGAACTGAATGGTGCATTGATAGTGGATGTTCAAGGCACATGACAAAAAATCCGACCAAATTTCTCACCTTAAAGGAAGAAAAAGGAGGAAATGTTACCTTTGGGGATAATGCTTCTGCAAGGATAGTTGGAAACGATACCATTATTCTTGATCACGGAAAGACTAAAACACATAATGTATTGTATGTTGAAGGTTTAAAACAAAATATTATAAGTTTCAGTCAAATGTGTGATCAAGGTTACAACCTCACATTTAATTCTAAAAGATATTAGATAAGGAAATCAAGTTTAGGAAGATTGGTGGAAAAATAAAATAGAACCTCGAGCAATGTATACGTTCTCGATGAAGTCAAAGGATAAAAAAGTTGTATGGGACAAGTAAATGAAATATGGTTATGGCATAAAAGGATGGGTTATACAAAATTTGACAATCTAGTAAAACTCAGCAAGACACAAGTAGTAAGAGATATGCCAAGGATCTCAAAACATATCGACACTATTTTCAATCCATGTCAACATGGTACGAAGATGAGAGTAAGTTTCAAAACAAAGAAGTACTAAAAATCAAATCCATTGGAAATTATACACACGGATCTCTGTGGGCCAACAAGAACACAAACTTTAAAAGGTGAGAGTTATTTCATGCTTCTTATTGATTATTACACAAGAATTACATGGTTTACATTTCTCAAAGAAAACTCTAAAGCATTTGAGAATTTTAAATATTTAAAATCCCTAGTTGAAAATGAGACTGATTTAAAAATCAAGTGCTTAAGATCAGACAGAGGAGGTGAGTTTACCTCTTATGAATTTGATGGATTCTATGAGAATCAAGGAATCAAGAGACATTTTTTGGTAGAAAGGACTCCATAACAAAATGTATTTGTAGAAATGAAGAACAAAACTATACAAGAAATGGCCACAACGATGTTGAATGAAGCCCAACTACCAGACACCTTTTGGAGAGAAGAAGTCAACACAATAGTCTACATTTTGAATAGAGCACAAATTAGAGTGAACAACATCAAGACACCTTATGAATTATTGTAAGGTAGACTAGGTACAGTCAAAAACTTTAAATTATTTCGAAGCAAGTACTATATAAAGAGAAATAAAGATAATTTAGGAAAGTTTGATTCGAGAAAAAATAAAGGCATCTTTCTTGGCTATGCATCTGGAAGTAAGGCCTACAAATGCTGCAACAAAATATTGGGCAAGGTTGTATATTAGTATCGATGTAAGAGTGGACAAATCAATAACTAAAAAAGAAAAGTAACAAACAAATAAAGACCCAAAGGAGACAATATACAAATAATAATAAAAGGAAGAAGAAAAGAAAGAACAAAAAGAAATAGAATGCCAATATCCAAATACTCCATATAGAATTGTCCAAAAGAATCATCCAGAAAGTCAGATTCTTGGTGATATAGATGCAGGAATTCAGACTAGAAGAAGATTGAATTTTTCTTTGCTACCTAAAATAGAGCCCAAGAATTTTAAACAAGCTAGTAAATATAAGCATTGGGTTAATGCCATGGAAGAAGAACTAAATCAGATTGAGAAGAATGAGACATGGAAACTTGTGCCCAGACCAAAAGACAAGAATGTTATTGGAACTAAATGGATCTTCATAAACAAATTGGATGAATATGGAAAAGTAGTAAGAAACATAGCAAGCTTGGTCTATAAAGGGTATGCTCAAGTTGAAGGTAGTGACTTTGAAGAAACTTTTTCTCTAGTTGCAAGATTAGAAGCAATCAGAAATGTTTGTGGCACTTTCATGTTTCAAGAACTTCAAATTTTATCAAATGGATGTCAAGTCATCCTTTCTAAATGGAAATATAGAAGAAGAAGTATATATTGAACAGCCGGAAGGATTTCAATTGTCAGACAATGAATATTATGTATGAAGATTGAAGAAAGCACTATATCGACTAAAGCAAGCTCCCAGAGCTTGGTATTTAATACTTGGCAAATACCTACAACAAAAAGGTTTCAAAAGACAATATGCATATAACAATATTTACATCAAAATATACAAAAAGATATGTTAATCATTGTGGTTTATGTGGATGATGTAATTTTTGGAAGTAATGCTAATAGAATGAGCCAAAACTTTGTAGAAGAAATGCAAAAATAATTTGAGATGTCCATGCTTGGAGAAATGGCATTCTTTCTAAGGTTGCATATTTCTCAATCCAATAAAGTCGTATTCATTTTTCAAACCAAATATATCAAGGAAATGTTGAATAAACTCATAATGGAATATTGTGCACCTGTCAGTACACCCATGATTAGAGGATGCAAGTTAAGAAAAGATGATGAAAATCAAACACTGTACATATCAATGATTCATAGCCTACTATATGTGACAACATCAAGGAAATACATCATACAAGAAGTAGGATTGGTTGCAATATTTTAATCTGCACCAAAGGAGACACATGTGTAAGAAGTAAAAATAGTATTCAGATATTTGAAAGGCACATTGGACTTTGGCTTATGATATTCAAGAAGTAAGGACTTCAGTCTAACAACATATACAGATGCATATTGGGAAGGAAGTATTGGTGACAAGAAAATTACCAGTGGAGGAGCATTCTTTTGTAACACCCATTTTTTGCCCAGACTATAAATATAAGTATTATCATGACCAAACTATAAACAGATCTGTCATGTGATCATGGGAAGACAATGGGCGTTAATTTGTTTTGTAATATGCATGTTTCATTATTAATGCAACAAAGAAATGTTGAACTATTGTTGAAGGGATGACCTTCACAAGTTACGATGTCATGAGAGGAATGGCGTAAGAAGGAGGAAATTACCGATTGAGATAAATTTGCCAGGAAGTACCCTATCTAATTAAAATAATGCAGACCTAAACTGTCCTCGGCCATGAAAACGGATTATCAATCAAAATAGTAGTTGGAATAGTTCCCTTGGAAAATTTAGGAAGTATGGGAAGAGTGCCCTCGAGAAACTTTTGAAATGACCGACGAGGTCTTGGGGGAGAATATATGAAAATAAGGGCACATGGACAGAAAGAATGGGGACACAGAGGGGCATAGGATGAGAGTGTTGGAATTAGATAGAGGGAGATATCTGGTTCAAGTAATAAGGAAGAGAAGAATTAGCAGACACTCCCTGAAATTATTGCAAAAATCCTCTCGTGGCATCATAACCTGGCTCAGGGGTGGCTGGATGTAGTAGAGTTTAGTCCAGTCTTTCCTATGGTTCGGTGGGGAGCGGCTCACCCTTAAGTAGTAGCCAACGTATCTCAAAAATTGTATATAAGTAACTTGTTCAGTTTATGTGTATTGATTTGAATGCATGAATGGTTGAATGGGAAATATGATGATTTTGAACATGAGTGTCTTACCTGTAAACTTGATTGTGTAATTATGGAGATGGTCCTGTGTTTGCGTAAATTATACATCTGCATAAGAAGTCTTGTATTTGTGAAATTCGAGTAGTCTCTATTTCTTTAGTGAAATAACTGCAATTATATGTCTACAAAAAGCTTGTGATATGGGTAAATGTGGAAAGGATATGAACTTATACAATTTTTCAAGTAGGTAAATAACTCGAATCTCTAAAATAACTCAAGTAGAGAGACACCCTACCTATTGTATGTACTACCATATCTTTCTTATATAAATACACACACAAAAATATATAAATGTGTGTGTGTGTGTGTGTATCAGTGTGTATACATGTACATCGCAGTGTTGGAATGCCCAAAACTAATAAGTATTTTAGAAATGGGGTAATATAAAGGGACCCTAAGAAAGCCATGGAGTGCCTTGGACAAGCACGAGCATCCTTGAGACTTAGTAAGAATTGTACAAAACTCAGAGAAATACATTCTTGAAAATGGTTAAGTCTTGATTCAATTGTTATGCAAGTGGAAAACCCTAATTCGCTTCAAAGGGTCATGCCCATTGATTTTTCACGACAATTAAATATAGGCCCTCTGTCAAAGAAGGGGTGAGATCTTATCTCGACCATCAATGTGGAAAAATGGTGAGATATTAACCCTCCATTGGAGCTGGATATGAAGCTCGTGGAGTATGTACTCTGAAATCAACCAGGTATGTTGATCTATTGGAGGGTGTATGTGGAAGATTATGGACCATTAGATCTGTTGTGGTGAACGCGATTGAAGTCCCATAGGTGGAATGACCCTGGATTTTGAAATTGAGGCACTCCACAAAGGGTAGTTTGAGGGACAATATAGGTCATCCATCAAGGGATAACCCATGATTAATCTCCACCGTAGATAATGGTGGGTCACATTGAACGAGAATACAAGAAGAGGTGACATCAGCATGATGTGTCATGTTGACCAGGACCGCTAGTGTGTCTATAAGGGACACATGTCAGCCTATTATTTGATGAAAATACCAAGGGGGAGTCTCTATCGAATCGTACCCCGGTGCAGGTGTCATCAAAATTGAACCATCAGATCCACGGGATAGGTAAATATCAACCATCCTTCAAAGGAGGCCATTTGGAGTGATCGTGGATATCAGAAAGATTTGAATCCAATGGGAGTACTCTGAGGCTTAATCTGGGTTGTTGGTAAGAAATCAGTCATGATTCATGCTAGTCATTGATCATTCACGGGCCTCACTGCCCCCTTGGTGAGGTTTGATGAAAAAGAAGTGACATAAGAATGATGGAGGTGCTAGCCTGGAAACTAGTATGGCATGGGTAGGATAAGTGTCAGCACTTGAATGGATAATCCAAGTACTTCCATGATGATGTGAACACCACATCAAGCACATGTGGAGGACCATGTGTCAAACTATGGTCATGCCACATGTCGTGGTCCATTGGTCAAGTGAGGAGATGAACGAGTCATGTTGTGAGTGCAACGTATCTCACCAACTTGGAAATCGATGGGGTTTGGGGGTGACAGGTGTCATCCCAATATTGGCTTGAAACTAAGGGTCATACAAGGAGGTGGTTGGGAGACCTAAAGGACTCACCCAAACCCTAGCTGGTAGATCTCTAGATAGGAGATCCATATCGTCTATCATAAAGTGTTTTTTAGAATGAATGTCGAAGATTGGCCCCGAGGAAGGAGCTCTGAGATGAAAACCTGGTCGTTGACCTGATGAGGGTCATCAGAGCTCTAAGGGGAGATCCTGACCCTCCATCATAGTGGGATTTTCAGAGTGGATTGTGGAGACACACTCCGATGGGAAGACTCTGATAGGGAATCTATAATGTCAATCTTCCAAGGTCGAGGGATTCACACACAGACTATACCATTAATATTTAGTCAAAGGCCTAGGGGACAATAGGGGGCAGTGCCACATGCCACGATGTAGGAAGTACCATGCCTCAAACATAGAAGGTTCCACATTGCATGAGGATTTATCACCTGTAGGAGAACTTCTGTGGAAAATATGAGTGCTACATGTCTGTTGGCGATAGTGCCACGTGTCCTATGGGGATGGTGTTATGTGTCAAGAGTATGAGGCATAGTCGAAGAGCTCCAACGAAATCCTAACCGTATATCTCCAAGTCGCTAGAACCATCTGATCGATCAGAGGAGGGAATCCTTTGGACTTGGTAGTTGGAGGGTGTAGAGTAAAGCATCATGGGAACACTCCAATGAGAGGATCCCAATAGCTACATAAGGCGACAACAACTATCAGATAAACGTTGGTTGAGGTGTGATATGTCCATGCCATGAAGTATGGAACATGTAGTAGGAAATCCACTTCAATGCCACATAGGAAGACACATGTTATAGAGTGCCACGTGGGTGACACATGGCAATGAAGTGGCCATAACGTTTTGAAGTTGTAACTTTCGATCCAGAGCTCAGTTTTGAGTAAAATTACAGTCGTTGGAAATTTCTTGACGAGTAGAAGACAACGGTGCCATCAAAAGGAAGACTTGAGTTGGTTAATGGAAATGAAGTTTTAATACCCCATTCCCTTAAAACCTACTTAGGGGATTGGGTGTGTTACAGAGTGGTATCAAATCCAAGTTACTACACTTGTCTTTCTTGGGCTCACAAAATAGTCAAATAAATTTTACAAGAAAAATTATAAGGGGGAGAGAACGCTACCATACCATACTCATAAGGGCATATTAATTCCCATCCATATAACCAAGCACTTAAGTCTTTGAGTGATTTACCATGTTTTCCAAGAGGTATTTCCCGTAGCATAGCGACAGGTTGGGAGGTGGTAATAAAACCATCCTCAAGAGTGCCACAGTGGCTTTATTAACCACTATGTTTCACTTAGTGGATATTCTGAAACTACCAGTGTAGAGTAGCCTTCTATTAACTCACTTGTAACTTGAGTGGGTGCTTTTAATATAAACCGTCGATCCTTACATACGATCCATGTCTATGTTTCCACAGTATATAACGATGAGGATAGTTGATCTGATCATGATCAATGATCACGGTTATAAATTAAACACTGAGGATTTGACCATGGAGACCACGATCTAACAATGGATCTTGATCGACCTTTCGATATCATGGTTCTTGAGTCACAATTTTACCTAGTTTGTGGAATTCAACGAATTTTGCACTATGTAAATAGATAAATAATATATGAATTAATCTCAAGATAGATGATGTCCCTGCATCACTATCAATAAGATTTATATCAACCTTATTATTGAAAAGAGGGATGAGGCTATATGTTTTTTTTGCATGACTAAATATGGATTGTATGTTGTCATTACTTACTGAATTGATGAAGCTAAATTTCGTTTTACAAAATTACATGTACTATTCATAAAATTGTGGATAATCAACTAACAGAAATTATTGATTATCAACACTTAACGTTTCCCAGAAAAAGGTATAAGTGAGAGGATGGTGACACACCATGAATGGGGAGAGAGCTCCCATAACAAAGAGGAAGAATCTAATGAAAGGAGAGTGATAGAAACCCCTCCAAATCTGGTTGAGACTGTGAGAAGTATCAGGGTGGAGCTACAAATATTTAAGTTTTATAATGATAGGATGGTGAAGGAGGAGGATAAATAGAGAGAAATAAATGTAGTCCTACTGCAAATCCTGTTAGACATAAAGAGACAATTTCACCATGGGACAACATCAAGTAATGTTGACAAACATTTGCCTCAGAAAACCCAGAGTCTGCCTGAGATACAGAAGCATGGCTATGAAAGAAGCAATGCAAAAAGAAACACTCCCAAGAAGGCCCAACATGGAGCCAAGACACATGCCAAACCTAAAGACTTGTATGAAGATTCCTCTAGTGAAGGGGAAGAAATCTCCATGGAATTGTGCAACAGTGGGACTAGTTCACAATCTTAGAGGAAAATAAAGAAGAGGAAGCACTCCAAGGGCAGTGACCTTAAATAATTTAAGAAATCCAAGCCACCCACTTTTGATGGGAAAATCAAAAAGGGGGAAGAAGCAGAATCTTGGCTACTTGGCCTGAAGAATTATTTCAAAATTCATGATTACTCTAAAAACATGAAGGCT
>SNQJ01S0174677.1:11280-31486 GCA_010110895.2 Picea sitchensis | reverse complement strand
TTTACTATTTTTAGCTAATCAGATCCACTTGAGTCAGTGATCTGCATGCTATATATGTAACCCCCATTTGTTTGTTAAGCAATGAAAAACGTTTTGTGTTGTGTGAATTAATTATTCCAATTTTATCTAACTTGAGCAGCGTCAAGCCCAATCCCAAAACGACCTTCATACCCTCGTACAGAAAAACGTCCCAGATTCAAACAACTAACGGAAATGGCAAGTCTGCCGAGAAAGAAGTCATGAACCAACTGCTCATCATTTGTTCTTCAAAATGCTTAGCCAGTTCGGGCAGCCGCTCCTTCACAATTATTTCGAACTGAAAAAAATATTGGTGGAGTAGAGGCAGGCCTTACAAATACATATCTCGAATTTGCTTACCTTTGAGCAATGCCACCATAACCCAAAAGACTTCGTCCTCATTCATGTAAAGCAAAGGCATGCCTGCTATGAAACTCATCCACTACGTATACCCGACCTCTGTGTCGTAAACCGAATACGCCTTCAAAACATTGTGGAGAGACCTGTGCTCGGGCCCGTCTGTCGTTTGAAATAATTGGTGTGATGCCAAAGTACGATGAATGTCTTGAACGATATCCTTCTCTGACGCTGGTTTCTGAGAAATTTCATTGGAGATGAGCTGTGAGTAAATTCCTGGGTTTGCCAGCAGAAGGTCGCAGCCGCCTGAAATGAATTGCCAGACGATAGCCCTCATCGATTCCACAATTCCTTGTCTGATACGCCTTTTAACTTCTCGCGGTTTCCTTTTCAAGCGGAGCTTCCAATCTAGAGTATTCATGGTTGGACGTCATTCGGTACGTCCCCTTTCCTCCCTTTCATCACCAGCATTGTCAGATGATGTCCCTGTAGAGTATTGTGCAATAAGCTTATCATTATCATCTTCAAATTCCGCACCGGCCTATTTTTGGTCCATTCGACTCATTTTGACGACATTTTCTTGAAACGGGAGTGAAGTTTGGCCCATTAATTGAACTGTGTGTACGTCATATTGAGTCATATTGAACAGAGGTGAAGTTGCACTTCTGGTTAATTACATCTCCTAGTTATTAAGGACTACATTGAAGACTTCTATCATAATTTTACAACTATCCTTTCCATTTCTATTAACAAGTTCTCTTTTGAGGTGTCTTGTAAAAATAATAATTAACCCGGAGTGTGTGTTTTTGTGATAAATTATGAACGCTACTATGGTCAACCTATTGTTCTCAATCTTGATGTGTTGATCCCGACGTAGTCAAAATGCGAGGCATGTCTCTCCTGACGTAGTCAAAATGCGAGGCATGTCTGTTGGCGCGATACATACTGAAATTCAAGACAGACCTCGAAAGGTAAGAAGTCTCTTGAAGAGTGAGTGGCCTTGTTTTAAGGGTGCCACTTCTGCAAATCCAACATGAGGAGGTGGAATTCTTTGGCGTAGTGGAGGTAATTAAATTTGGGTTTGGACAGGGTCTCAGACCGGGTGACCTCTCTCTTTATGCATCGCTCCAAGAGAAAACTTAAAGGCAATCTAGGGTAAGGGATAACGATCTTTAATTGTTTCTTGGGTATGAGAATGGTAAGATGTAACTAGAGGGCGTTCGATAGTGTCTTGGGTAACCAAGCGAGATGACGGAGTGTTGGGTAATGATACGTCAGGATTGAGATCAATGGACGGAGCAAGGGATCAAGAGGGTGGGATCCTTGAGGGAGACTGCTAGACATTGACAAATTTTGGAAGTAGAGGGAGTATTGGGGGAGGTGACTGATTAGTGAGGTTCTCAGGCTGAACATGGCGGATCAAACATAGAGAGACATTGTTGGTATTGATAACATTATGAGTGGCTATGGTATTGGTTCGCTGTGGTGGTGAAGTGATAGATGACAAAGTAAGTACATAGGTGCATCCATCCTATTTAAGGTGGCACTCATGAGTCTTGGCATGATAGACCGCTTGTCGGTCTTGTTGGTAAGGAAGACCGATAAGGAGATCAACACAATCTAACGGTGACACATTGCAGATCAAAGTGTCATGAAAAGGACCAATGGTAAAAGTGATAGCGCAACACCGAGCAATAGTAATGCGAGGACTATCGTGCCCTTCTGTACCCATCCAGGATTATATGGATTGGGGTGTGGGGTGGTGGGGAGTTGCAGATGTTGGACTAATTCTTGTGATATCAGATTCTTTTGACTGCCATAGAATGAGAGTGGCGAGTTCATTTTTAATTTGGCAGTTGTGAGTGAATAAGGGAATGTTATGGCGACCTCGTTTTGGTGTAGTCATTAAAATGAGGGATGGGTCAACATCGGTGGGGTTGGTGAGAGAGATGAATTCTGGTTGCTGGGGAAACTCAGTGGGTGTGGCCTCTGCAAGCAATATATGATGGGGACAATCAGTAAAGTTATGGGAGTTGGTCACGTGAAAATTACACCAAACTACATTTTTAGTCGTCGACGAGGAAGAAGGATAAGGTTGAGAATGAGAAGGAGGTGGGTTATGAGCCTCGGTTCGATTTCGCAAATATCGAATGTGAGGAGCCACCTTTATTTCAACTACCAAGGCTCGTAAAAAATCCTTGTCTAGAGATGCACTATAAAAAATATCTACCTCCCATGAGAGAGGTATCAATAAACTAGAATTGAACTTAATTATTGATACCCTGTCTTATTCAATGACATGTAGCTGAATGCGCAGCTTGCAGAAAACATCCATGTAAGTATTAGTAGGTGGGTAAGTACAATACCAATTCATTATGTTGAATTAATTAATAATAGGTGCACTTTGGGATGATAACTCAGTAGGATCACCATGAGAGCAATGAACAAGTGAAAGTGGAAGTAGGGAATCAATTAACTAATATTATTTAATGTAGCCATATGTATTTATACCAAATGCTTCTTCTTGTTTGTATTATATGCCCCTAAGAAAGGACATGTGGTTTCCAAGCCTCTTTCCCCTTTTTTATTACATCCTTTACAGATGGGAACATATTTCTCATGCATGGGAGGTATTCATGCAAGCAATTAGGGAAAGGGAAATGTAACCTTGGGAAAATCTATGAAGAAGGTTCTCATTTAAGAATGTAGAGGATGTCTATCATTGGGATATGTTGACAAAGGAATGAATAGGTAGAAGATGAATGCTGGTATGCTAAAACATGGAGGATAAATTCTACCATGTTGATATGTTATCAGACTATTGGTATACACTAAGAGAAGGAAAGCATGTTGTCTATTAATGTTAAGATTGTGCTTTTAGTAGAGGTATGTTGTTTGTCTTATTCTAGTTTTTATGAAATGGTGTATATGCTTAATTGTATAGCTAAAGATTCTCTACCTTCTAACATTGGAGATTTTCCTAACCAACCTGTATAGAAGCATTTGAAAGAAGTGGTATCGCCTAAGCGATTATATAGCAGTGAAGGGCATCACAGTCCTTGTGTTGTACAAGGATAAGGGAGAACATGAATATAGATAGTAGGATTGTTGTAGAATGTGAACGTTGGCTTCCTTGAATGTAAATTTTGTTAGAAAAACATGACCACAGATCAATCAAATAAAACAAATGCAGAAATAAAACACAAAAGGTACACAATACAATAGATACATATATATACTTGGTTCACCCAGTATGTGCTACATCCACCATAAAATTTGTCAGGTCCTTCCTTTTATTATCTAAGAAAATGAAGGGATACAACCTACAACTCACATGTTGTAAATTCCCTTTATTTTTCTCACAGTCTCCTCTCTCATAATATAATATTCACACACATGCACAACTACAATACAATTCCCTCATAAAAAGAGGGTTTCCATCTAGGGAAAAAATATCTAAAATAACTTCTGCTCTCATATATGACACCTTATAATGAATAGTCTAGATTGAATACAAAATTAAATATTTTACAAGACAATTTTTCCCAAAATTTCGCTTCGGTGGCGCTATCCCCAAATCCCCCACCAGGGGGCTACAAAAATTGTCACCCTCCAGTAATAGTTGTAGGGGGTCAAGCCCCCCATACCCCCCATGGCTATGGAGTCCAAGCATGGTTGAAACAAACCTCTGAATCAAGAAGATAATTATACCTGTTGTATTATGATCCACCTTGAACCTGAAAAATTTCGAGCATAAAATATTGAACCTTTAATTTTTTTTCCATGTGGCTTTGTTTCTCCTATCATGGTAGCATCCATACACGTGACACATTAACTTCAGCTATGTGGTACTCCTATCATGCCACGTCATACCCTATATGGACACCCTCTAAGATTCATGCATATTAAGCAATTTTTGTCGTTTTATAGCCTATCGCACTGCCAAAGAACTCATCACACTTCTGAAAAAATTCAACTATATGACCTATCCTGTCTAAGATTTTTGCAGCCACAATATTTCGTATTTCGATCCCTCCAAAATGTTTCTTTCTACGACATAATTGGCGCATCTCCCAAATGTATGGTGTCATACGAAGTTTTATTTTCTTACAACAAAGCTTCTTCTTGCTTCACTCCAACGCGGTAAGGTTTCTCACTTCACGATAACTCGCGAGAACTTTCCCTTTCCTGTGATGTATCTCATAGAGATAATTTTTCTCTTCACATGATACACTATTTATCATCCTTTCCTTCGTTCGTTTGTCTTTATTTTCCATGTCTCATCTTTCAAATTTTTTTTGTCTTGCAACATATTGGGTCCAAAAAAATTGTGGCATGATATGTGGCACCCACAAAAGTTTTCTTCGAAACATTGAAATAACTTTCATCCTTGTCCCATTTGTTGTGTCCTACAAAAATTTTCTTTGGAATGTGTATTGCACAAAATTTATCTTCCTGCGATATATCACATCGCATGAAAACTTATTTCCATGGAATGAGTTCTCCTTATCCTTAGCCTCATATCACATGCCACAAAATTTCCAAGGGTGTGGTGTATCACACCACTTCTTCGAAACATTGAGATGACTCTCCATCCTTGTGTCCCATTTGTTGTGTCCTGCAAAAAAAATCCCCGTGGGATGTATATTGCACAAAATTCATCTTCTTGAGATATGTCACATCACATGAAAACTTATTTCCATGCAATGACTTCTTCTCATCCTTGGCCTCATGTCACATGCCACAAAATTTCCATGGCCTCATGTCACATGCCACAAAATTTCCAAGGGTGTGGAGTGATACATTGCATCATGAGAAAAGTTCCCCATGTGCAACAAGCCAACAATTTTAAACTCCAACATCGATTTTTTGCTCCAAGTCTCGATTATAACATTATATCACATAGAGTTACTACCACCGATACAATATCGAATGAAAAATATCTTTATGCAATATGTCAAAAACTACCAATTTCGTTTTAGAAATTTTCCAAAATTTTACGAAAGTTTTCCTAAGCAAAGACTAAGTGTTTTCCCTAAGAAAAACACTTCTCTAATTTTCCCACTTATACTTCTATACTCCTAAGCCATAAAATGAGGGCGGGGTCCTAATCCTTATCAAGTTTACACTTTCTCAAGCACTAGAGAAATTACCAGGATTTCACATAAGGTTGCTTAATGTTATTTAAGAATTCCCTTCCTAAACAAGGTTGTGCTTCCATAACTTAATCCTACACTTCCTTCCCGACCGGGCACAGTAGCTAAGGGTTGCATGATCCTTACATGCACTTATCTTACTTCAGTTAAGATTGCTTAATGTTATTTAAGCATTCCCTTCCTAGACAAGGTTGTGCTTCCATAACTTAATCCTACCTTCCCGACCGCAACCCTTACATGCACTTATCTTACTTCACTAAAGGTTGCTTAATGTCTTTTAAGCATTCCCTTTCTGGACAAGGTTGTTCTTCCATAACTTAATCCTACACTCCATTCCCGGCCAGGAATAGTAGCTAAGGGTTGCATGACCCTTACATGCACTTATCTTTCATTTGTCAAACAATAGTAATGTATAAATTAAGATTAATAAAGTTACAAAAAACTCGGGCTCCAGTATCCTTTGTTCAACAAGGAGTAGTTAGGATATACTATAGAAAGTAGGTCCTCTCTCAAAGGGACCTCGACCATGGCCCTATTGGACCTCTTATGCCTACTTAAAATAATTACAGTAGTATCTCAAAGCTCCTTTTAGACTAGTTGTTAAGGATAGTCACCAAACTGCCTATAAAGAAAGAAAAGTCAAGCACTCAAAATAGATAGCACATTTGTAGCAAAGGTCTAATTTTATTTACTTCTGATTCCTCAATCTATCACTATGATAACATTCATACTATATGACTAAAATCAAATTATTTTAGCAACCAAAAATGGGATCCATTAATTCTTTCATTGCCTTCTCAACTAAACCCATAACACTCAAATGTAAAAAATACAACAATAACGAGAGAACATGTTAAAACTCTTCTTGAAATTTGAATTCCATGTCATGCATACTTAGGGATCACAATTTAATTCCTAAATAAATTAAACATAAATCTCATTTCCTGCAATTATTTTCGAGAACTTTCCTATAACTAATCTTCGACTAGGATATGTCCTTGACAAAAAAACTAATTAAGTTAACCAAGCATGAATAACATCATTTTCATAAGAAAAAATATAAATTCATTTTCCATCTAGTACAGAGATAACAAGACTTATGTAAGACACCTAACCCTCTAAGTGTCATTTTAAGAGATCGGGTATTAAAAATTTATCTTTCCCTCAATCATTTCAAAGACTCAATTCAAGACACCATTGTCTTCTTCTCAACAAGATCTTCCCAACGACTATAACCATGCTCAATTCCGAGCTCTGGATAAAATGTTACATCCTTCCAAAGTTTATGGGCCTTCTACCCTCAATTCCACCTCAGCACCACGTGGCAGCCAGATACATGTTCCATCCTATGTGGCACATACATGGATTCCTAATACACATTCCATCCTACATGGCACGGATGTGGCATCTGCCACATCACTCCTCAAGCCCATGCTTATAAAACATCTAAAAACACCCTTCATTGCTATCATAACCCTCCCATTAGAGTGCTTCTACGCCAGACTACCCTGCACACTCTGACAACTAATTCTAACAGAAACCACCTATGATGGATTGAACGATTCTAGATATTAGATGATAAATGGCTAGGATTTCATCATGGATTCTAAGTTGCGCAAGGATTAACGACCTCTCCAAAAATCTCCATACTTGAGTAGGTGGATACTATGACCGATCAACGACTATCATTCAACAACCTTCCGATCAACGTTCTAGATCCATCCTCGGGGTATACCTATGAGAGTACTTCCTCCTCCGGCATTGCAAACCACTCCTACGAGCCCCCTCTAATGAACGTATGATATTTGTTGTGGATGGATCTGAGGGGTATGGTTTAGCCACTTGTCCTAAGGAATAACATTGACAAGTCTACACTTGGCCCTTTATATTAATTATGGGGTTCCTCATGTCCTTCTCTAAAAACACTGGCATCCCTATTCATCATGATGTCACTCCTCCCTTACCCTTGATTAAGGGGGATACCATCTAATATGAGTTGGAAACCAAAATACCCGACCCTACCAAACTCTACCACCTAGCTTGACATGTGGAACTCACACGATGTCACATTTCTCCCCCTAAAATTGTCCAAACACCTTGCCACATGGCACAATCACCACCTGACACATGGACCATCCACATGGACTGACATGGCATACACGTCATCATTGAAAAATATCATGCCTTCTAGGTGTTGGCACCTATCCTCTGCACATTATATGGGTGACATCAACCTTGTTAGTATGAAGTCACCTTCCTCATGGCCTTGCCCAGGTGAGACCCACAAGATCAACAACAATTGTTTCTCTCCCCACTCACTAATCCACAACCACGATTGCTCCTTGCATCCTTCCCCTCAGAGTACCTTAACCAAGGCTACTCCGATGACCCTATTGTGATCGAAGACTCAAATCGGTCAATGTTCCTCCTCATGAATATGATGGTTCTGATTGATCCTAATGACCCTTCCATCAGAGTGGCTCTACTCCTAGTTTATGGGGCTATTCTGACCACAGACTCCAACGGTACTTTAGCGATAAACAAAGATGATAATTTAGTTATTACCTCTAATGGATATTCCCCTTCATCATTTCCTTCTAGCTCATGACATCGTGGCAAGGCTCAAACTGAAACATATCCAAGTAGCACTTTTTTTGTCATCATGAAATTTTTTCATGGATTAGCAATCCATCATCTTGGACTTTTGAGTAACCATTTTGATACATTATCTCTATTACAAAAAGTTTTCACCATGCTTATGTTGTGGATGAGAGACTCTGCACCAAGTTGTTTGAATCCATACAAGATCTTCTTCCATCTTCATACAATGGTTTCTTTCTGGTATACCTCAAAACCTTGAGGTTTCTCTACATATGCTTCTTGTTCAATTACTATGTTGAGGAGAACAGTCCATACATTCATCTTATGTAAACTCTGACCCATGGATATTGAAGAAGATATAATGGCTCAGGTAGAGGTATGTCTGGTTACTCGAACAAGCTATAATCAAAGTCTTCTCCCTCCATCTGGGAGAACCTTTAGTTCTGAATCTCACAATGCTTACATTCACAAGTCTTTCATACATTGTTCTTCATCACAACATCCATTTCTTCTTATTGATTTCTTCTAGTGGGTTCAAACCAAGCTGGTAGTCTTGTGATTCTCAATATAATGACTAGTTGTTCTAGCTTTTGTTTCTCTCTTGGAATCTTGATGTTCTTCCTCATGTTTCTCTTTATCTCTTGGGTCCATGGATTTTTCTATAGATTCCATCCCTTAAGAATACGTTGGATTTTTTAATATTCCAACGTATTCCTTTCATCATAGGATCATGGATGTGGATGGACAACGAGGGATACATTAAGGCTTCTTTTTGAAGAATACTTCTTCTAAAGTCAAACTGAACATGTGCTTCTTTTCATGGTTTCTACCATCAATGGGAACGAGGATAGATACTTCATAATCCTCGATGGATCATATTATTTAAGATTGGCTCCCTCATAATCCTTTCCTCATGCATGAATGCATGCTCTTATTTTGGAATTATATAGTCGGCTCCCTCCATCTAAGACAGACCACGCTTCCGTCTGCATCCTTATTGCCTTCTCTGAAGTGTCACAAGTCTTTTTCTAATTTCCTCTTGATTGTTGAGTTATTTCTGTTTTTACTTCTTCCAGGTTTCTTCAAGTTTGATTCTGATTTCGACTTATCTTCCAGTTGTTACTGATGTTAATAGCTTCCACAGGAATTGTTACCAAGTATTGTCAATCTAATTCATCCTTTCATATGTATTTCTTGACTTGTAGTCAGTATTATAGCAAGCCTTATCTTGTTATTCTTCCATAGGTATAGTTTCTCTTTGAACATCTTATCTTTTCAGAAATAGATATGCAAGATATGTACATAAACTATGTAAACATGGTATGTACAAGAATTGTGAAGAATATTGTTACCTTGTCTTAGAAGAAGAAGTTTGTTTTATCTTGCTTGGACTTCTTTGATGATTCTCTTTCTTCGCCAACTGTTGCTTCATCTATTTCCTTCCTTTTCTTTAAATCAGTATAGTGGTTCCTGTAGTGACCATATTTTTTATAGTTGAAGAATTGTATCTTTGACTTATCCTTTTCTTGATTTGGTTTCTTCCTTGAGACAAACTTATTCTTATTCCTGAAATTATTGAACTTTGTTGTGAAATCTTGATCATCGTATTTATTTTGGGATTTCTCTTTTGCGCTAATCCTTGATTCTTCTTGTGCACAACAAGTCCAAAGTTCCTCAAATGTGGGATACTCCTTTCTTTTTTTCATGCTTGCGGCAAATGCATCCCATGTCTTGGGAAGTCAATTGAGTACTATCTTTACCAATTCCTTCTCTGAAATGATTTCTTCAATATCTAGATTTGATCTCTTAACTGAGAGATTATCACAAGGTATGGTGTTATGTTGTCATGACCATTCATTTTCATGTCACAGAGCTCATTCTTAAGACCCATTACTTGTCCAATGTTTCTGCTGAGAAGAGGTTTGTTAGGGCATCATACATCTTCTTAGTTTAGACAAGATGGGATATGTAGGGTATCAAGTGGTATTTTATAGATTCCACTATGATACTCATGGAATTGATGTCATTTTCTTTGAACTTCTCCATAACTGCAATGTTCTGAGGTTCCTTCTCTTTTCCTTCTTCGAATTGTGGTTCCATGATCTTTCCTTTCACGATATCCAACACTTTATTCTTGTAAAGGATGAGGTCAATCCTTGTCTTTCACGCTCTGAAGTTAGAGGCCCCTTCTAACTTGTTTTTGACTTCATAGAGTAACTCATAACTGCTTTGACTTTGACCAAAAAATAAAACTTGAAGTCTTAACTTTCTGAGAGTACCAGGAGGTGCACTAGGTTAAGGCATACCAGGATATCCAGAGATTAGGTCAATATATTCACTTAAGGTTCCTCAACAAGAGGGTTTGAGCTTTGTTGTTGCAACAAAAATGTTGACTGCAACTGCAACTATAACTGAGCAAATCCTCCCAATCTATCTTCCAATGGTTAGACTGTCTGAATATAGTGTGGGCCCATAACTTATTAGAAATAATAGATTTTCCCATTTAAACATAGACAATATAACAATATTGTCACCCAATAATAGGTTGAAGCCACCCCCGACCACCTTAACCTTGACAGAGAATGATTCTAGAAGAAAACCCTAGGCCTAATAGCCAATTAATGTAGCGTACCTCTCTCTAGAGCCAACATACAGGGTAGAAATTCCAAACCATAACCAATAGAAAGTCCAAGCCTAAACCGATAATACATATCACAGTAGCTACAACTGTAACTACTCTCTAGACATGCGCACTTACCCAGTTTATGCAGTGTGCACTTGTACATTTCTGCATTTGCGATTTGTGTGTACTAAATGATATTTGGGTTCCTATATTTATACTTTTTTTCATGAGTTGTCTCGGCCAACTTCTCATTTTGGAGGCTAAACACTTAATATTAAATATTTCCTTGAGACAACTTGTCTTCTAGGGTTATGTTCAATGCTTTAGGGTTTCCTCTTTCTTCCCGGAATATTCTATTATCATCAAGGTTACACATGGAGGTAAATACCTCTCGTAGTTACCATAATATACATAACACCTCGGTACCTCAGGAGGCTCTGAACAATTCATTTTTGGCGACTGATCTAAGAAAGAATAGTTCGTTGATGGATCCCTTCATCAAAAGAGTAGGCCTCCCGGTCAAGGATCCGGGTTCAGATAGCTCCAGGTCCTCCAACAACATCGAAAAATATTTTGGTGGTTGCCGAGTTACTGAATAAATTCCTCCCGATATCCCAACCACCGTAACCGACACATACTCTTGATTCTCATGCCTCTATTTTTTTATTTTTTTATTTAGAATTTGCAAGCCTTTATGGCCTTATGTTATCAAGAAAACAAACAATTATCCACAAGATTTTGTAATCATGGTTTCCCATCAAGGGAAAGAAAAATATTCAAGTCTCTTCCACACTTGGTTTCCCATTAAGGGCAGGCCAAAAACAAATTTCCATTCTTAGGGACAATCACTATGTTTTTGTTACTGTATCTATATTGTATTTTTAATAGATTAGTACCTGAACTTACAAAAAAAATAGCAAGAACATTAATAATTAATATTTAGGGTACTAATATCCCGTAGGGGTGTAGAATGACTCGCGAGTGTCGTGTAAATGAAAGAAAATATGTAAAGTAGGTCTCAAGTTCGATTCTCACTCTGATTTACTAGTGCCCATGCTTGCAGGCTATGTGGTCACACCTGAAGGTTATAGTGGTAGAAGAAAGGTGTCGACCCCGTGTCACACGAGTACAAAAACCACCCATGTAGTCGATTCTTCTAGTATAAAAAAAAATATTTAGGGTATTAATAGTTAGGGTAATAAGATTTAATAATTATTTTTTATGGTATTATGTAATAATGATTTACTATTTGTCCCTAAGGTGTAGGACAGTCGGTGACATAGTGTGTTGTTAAGGCACTGTGTGATGCTAAGTCATTGGTTCGAAACATGTGGGGAAAAAAAATTCATCCATGTTAAGGGATGGTGTGGCTCATTTCGGGTGCGATCCCCAGGTAATTTTGACAGCTTAGATGCCCCTAAGTCATGGTTTCTCGAGCCACAGGCTAGTCGAGCAAGTCATGGACAAACTAGCAAAAAAAAAAAAAAGGTTTGATTAATCTATTAATACTTTAATAATGTATTATTACTTTATGTAATAATGTTTTCTTAATGTATTAATAGTTAGGGAATTAATAGTTAATGTTTAGGGTATCAATAGTTAATAGTTAGGGTAATAATATTTAATGTACTAATAGTTACATTTCTAATAATGTATTAATAGTTAGTGACAAAAGATATTGTTAAATTTTTTGCTAAAACCTTAGCCAAAACTTTATTTATGTAATGTGTCAAACATAAACTAACCTTTTCATTTCATGAACATAACCCGATGTTGAAATCTGATGAAAAAAAATGGATGGTGCAACATGACGAACATAGTAATTTTGCAATTGACAAACATAGTAATGTCACAGTATGAAAAACATAGTAACATCACAATGTGTCGAACATATCCATCTCATCACAACGTGATGAACATATCTCCACCCTCGTAAAGTGAAAAACATAACAATATTGTCGCAATGTGCTAAAAATAACCTTGTCACAATGTGATGAACACAACCTCATCGTCGCAATGTGATGCAAATATCCCATCTTCATAATGTGAAAAGCATTTCTAAATGTCATTATGTGAGGAGTATAACTCAATTTTTCAATTTTATGTACACAACCCAATGTCGCAATGTGACATTCATATCCCAACATTACAATGATAGGACGCTTTCCCAACGTCACAGTGTAATAAACATAACCCACTGTCAGAATGTAACAACGTAAGGTGTAAAACAAAAACCATACATTGCAATGTGATGACCATAACCTTATGATGTAGTGTGACGAAAAAATCATGATGTCAGAATCTAACGGACAAAACATGATCAACATTATAATGTTATAGTGGCATAGTAAACCATGGCTAAACATAATCAACATGGTCCAGCATAATCAACACCACATGCCCTTCAAAGGTCAACCATGGTGAAGGTCAACCATTATCAACCATACTAAACTTTGTTCCACGTCAAGCTCAACCATGGTTATCCATAGTCAACCATGGAAAACCATAGACAACCATGGGCAAGTTCAACTATATTAAACCATAATCTTGATTATGGTCAACAATATCCAATCATAGTTATTAAAGTAATGGACAATCTTATGTGATGAATATAACTGAATGTTGTAATGCGACAAAAAAATCTAGATGTTGCAACATGATGAACATAGTAATGTTGCAATGTCATGAACATAATAGCATCACAATATGGGTAATTTCGTAATGTGTCGAACATATCTCTATCGTCGCAATGTGATGGACATAGAAATGTTGTTGTAAAGTGATGAACATAGATATGTCATTGTAAAGTGAAGAACATAAGCATATTGTCGCAATGTGATGAAGATAGCCTTATCGTCATAATGTGACGAATGTAGCCTTGTCATCGCAATGTGATGAGCATATCCTCATCCTCGCAATCTGACACAAATATAATGTATCCATAATGTGTCAAATATTTCCAAATGTCATTATGTGATGAACATAACCTATTGATGCAATGTAATGTACAAAACCCAATGTCGCAATGTGACATACATATCCGAGTTCCTGACATCACACTGTGATGAACATAACCAACTGTTAGAATGTGACAAACCTATTCCAATGATGCAACATGTCGAACAAAAACCCTAGGTCACAATGTGATGACCATAACCTTACGATGTCATATGACGAAAAAATCTTGAGGTCGAAATATAACAAAAAAAAACCTTATAAACATTGCAATGTGATACTGGCATAGTAAAGCATGGCTAGAAATAATCAAAATGGTACAACATAATGAGTTCCACATGGTCTTCAAACGTCAACCATGGGCATGGTCACCCATAGTCAAACCTAGTCAACCATATTAAACAACGGTGAAGGTCGACCATGATCAACCATGCTAAACTATGGTACACATCAAGCTCAACTATGGTTAACCATATTTAACCATGCTAAACTTTGGTCCACATCAAGCTCAACCATGGTTAACCATAGTCAACCACGGAAATCCATAGACAACCATGGGAAAGGTCAACTATATTAAATGATAATATTCATCTCAATCAACAATAGTCAACCATAGTTAAGGTTATGGTCAACCTTCTGTGATGAATATAACCTAATGTTGCAACATGACAAATTTAGTAATGTTGCAATGTGACGAACATAGTAACGTCACAATCTGGGTAATGTCACAATGTGTCAAACATATCCATATTGTCGCAATGTGATGAACATAGACCCATCCTTTTCATGTGACGAACATAATCGTATTGTCACAATGTGACGAATATAGCCTTTTCATCACAATGTGATGAAGATATCCTTATCATCGTAATGTGATGAACATAGCCTTGTCATCGCTATGTGATGAACATAGCTTCCTAGTTGCAATTTGACACACATATTCTATCATCATAATGTAAAATATATTTCCAAATTCTTATTTATTAATGTATTAAACTATCAATGTATTACTATAAAAATGTATTAATGTATCAAAACTTTGGTCCACGTCAAGATGAACCATGGTTAACCATAGTCCGCCATGGAAAACCATAGACAACCATGGGAAAGGTCAACTATATTAAACCATACTCTTCATATTCATCAACAATATTCAACCATAGTCAAGGTAATGGTCACCCTTATGTGATGAATATAACCTGATGTTGCAATCTAACAAACAAAATTAGACATTGCAACATGACGAACGTAGTAATGTTGCAATGTGATGAACATAGTAGCATCACAATCTGGGTAATGTCACAATGTATCAAACTTATCCTTGTCACTGGAATGTGATGAAAATAGACCAATCCTCATAAAGTTATGAACATAATCATATTTTCACAATGTGACTAACATAGCCTTGTCATCGCAATGTCACGAACATAGCATTATTGTCACAGTGTATTGAACAAATCCATGTGGTCACAATGTTATGAACATAAATGGACATCTCAATGTGATGAACATATCCCTATAGTTGCAATGTGATGAACATATCCTCTCTTTTCAATATGATGCACATACCCTAACGTCGTATTTTGACAAACATTCCCAAATGTTGCAATGGGATATGTTATCCCCATTTTGTGGGATAACTAAGGAGATCATGTGTTGAGTCCCTCAGGTTGCATATATGGAGTGTCGAGAGACTACATGACCAACAATGTTCACTTTCACATACAAAAGCCCACTTCAACACCAAATTTGATCCAGTGTCAGTGCATCCACCACACAAGCTAACTTTTGGAAGGAAGATGGGTCTTTCTCCATGCAGTACGAGTCAGGTATTGTGGCAAGTAATCACACTTATATTTAAGGAATTTAATCATATTTTATTTTAGCTTATTTTGATTATAGAGCACCTGCTTGAACATTATCCCTTTGACCTTGTTTCACCTTGGTGAGTGTCATAGATTTCCTTGTAAGTGGCCAACCTTTGGGAATGTTTTGTGACTGGTGGTCCTTGCAGCAGTTATTGTACCATTCCAAAACATACTTACAACTTTCCTCTCATTACACTCCCATCATATTGTCCTCTTCTAAGTCCTTTGAATTTAGTGACCCAAGAAGGGCATGTACCTAATTCCATGGGAAGAAGGGGTTGAAGGGCTATAGGGATTGTTGTTGGATAAAAATATAAATGCCTATATATAAACCTTCTATATTCTTTTCTCACGGATCCCACTAGAAAAAAATTAAATGCCCCTCTATAAGAAAAAGGGGGACCTACAAAATAAATGATAATGAATTCTTAAGGGGTTAGTTGGAGGATAAGAAGTCTCAGCACGATATTGTATATCATGATCATAGGTATCTAGTGGTATGACATTACCATCATATCATCACCAAGAGAGGGTAATGGATCTTGTTTACACAACTGAGAGAAAGGGGGTCTGATCACAAGCCAAATTTCTCATTTCCGCAAGGTATTTGTGTGTGACACTGTCATTATTTGGACACCACACTAGAATAATGACCTTCAATTGGTTCCTTAGAACATGAAAAAAACAAATAATGGCAAGAATAAGGGCTTGGAAAAAATACGTTGCAAACCAAGGTGTCACACATGCTCTACAACAAAACCCATGAATGAAATAATATGAACCCTTGTATGTCATGAAAATTAAAGACATATGAAGTCTAAAACCATTCAACCTCATCATCCATTACATGACCTTGAAACTCCATCCTTGGGATCATCCCCTATTTGAGGGATTTGGTCTACCCAACAGGACTCCTATGACACCCCTCCCATACTTAAACTTGGTCAATTGTATGGGGTTTTGAGAATTTCTTTAATTTTATGAGGTAGTTTTGATGCACATGTTGAGGTGACTTTATTATTAAACATAGTTCATACATTTCATTGCATAATTATGTGATTGCATTATGCTAGTTTGGGGAAACCTATATTTGTTTTGTTTGAGTGAGTGTGTACTAAAATCATTGAAAATTACCTCAACATTATTACCTTATGTGCATGTAATGCATCTAAATGGCGAGTTTACCATGGGGAAATTGATCTTCTTTCTTCTTCTTTTGGTTGCATAATTACTTCTAGGTTCAACAATTTCCCTTTTAGTTTATAGCAGTCAAGTAATCCAGTCGATTTCCCCTTTTACTACATAGAATACTATTAATTTACAGGCTTATATTTGTACAACGATTTTTCCATTGTCTGGACTACAATTTTTCTTGTTACCTGGCAATGTTTCCCTCTCTAGGAATGCGTTTTTCATTTATTTATTTCCTTGCGACTTGTGAAGGCGTTTTCATTGCCTGAACTTATTTCTCTGCATTTTGTTTTACTTGAAAGCGATTTATTGCATGCAGATATTTCTCTGACAGTTTTTGCCTTTATAAGGACTGTGATTTTGCCTTTAAGATTACTGCAAGTTTTTCGTTTTAAAGACTGGGATTTTACCCCCTTGATTGTTATGTTACATTTAATTATGCTCGTATTTGACATGTCGGTACTGGGACACTAGCTTAATTACATGCTGAATTATAATTACCTCTGTGTTTTGAGAACATGTATGGTTGTAACTGTTGATAGCATTGGATAGTGATTTGGTTTTAGGTAGCATTGTTTATGGGTAGCGAATTGTGGCATGGGCAGTAATCTCAATTTTACAACAACTAATCACATGACAACAGTTAGCTAGAATTTTTATTTAATTAAATAATTAATTAGACAGTGAACGGTGTCAATATTCCGGTTAAATTATTGTTTATGTTTTCACTTGACAACAATATCTTATTCAGACAACAATATCTTCCTTGTATTTTAGTCATCCCACTAATTGATTCTGCGTTGATGACATTGAATTTAGCAATTTTACTAGACAACTAATTTTTTGATAGCCCCTCAGTTTTTTTTACATTTACCTAACAATGACCATAATTGGCATTATGGTTCTGGTCAGCTTTCCTCTATTTTAATTAGTGTTGTAGGATATCATTAAATAATGGCATCAACTGCATTGAATGGCTCTGAATGACATTTAATTATTATCATGCATATGGCAATTAAATCTCATTAGACGAAGATGGCATTAAATCTCATTAAATGCATACGACAATTAAATCTCATTAGATGAACATGGCATTAAATCTCATTAAATGAAGATGGCAGTAAATCCCATTGAATGTATAGGGCATTAATTTATCATTGAATGTATAGCGATCTTTCTTGTAACGTGTAGCTTGAATTATATGGCATTTATAGCTTGTAATGTATAGCTTTATTTAGATAGCAGTTAATAATAGCATTAATTCTCATTGAATAACATTGAGGTGACAATTATTCATAAACAACAAGATAGCATTAAAATTTATTGAATAACGTCAATTGGCTTTTATTTATAACCCTAGTAGCTTGGTAACAGTTCAACCTTCGCACTTAGACTTCTGGCTTATCAATTATTGTATTGGTTGTTGATGGAGTCGGGTACTAGCATGAGATTTTCCTTGATTGTAGTCATCTTGCGTCCGGGTGACCCATTGCTTGGGGTATGTCTGTAGCCTTCTTGTTAGTTTTCAGATCCTAGCGTGTCAGAGTTATCTAGAGTCCTTGGTACAGATAGGATGTGTTGCGCCAAGGTTATTGACATGTCTATCACCTAGGGATGGCATGAATACTGATGAGAGGATCATGGCGTGCCCTATTAGATAACGGTGAATGACAACTTGGCTGGAGTCGGTGCCTTCCGTGTGAGTGTTGTTGAGTGTTACAATTTTTCTTTTGGCACATGTGTTGAATGCCTCCATGCATTTTGTTCACGCGCATTGAGGATCTAGTCTTTGTTCATCAAGGCCGTGGTGTCAGGAGGGGAAGGTTGTCCCTTAGCTGGTAGGAGTGGTCATGTTATGTTGGGAGGGTAGTTGTTTCCCTTTATTTCTCTACGCACATTTCGCCCAGTTTCTCTTACGCTAGTGCATGGAGTCATAGTTGCATGTTGCCTGGACTGCATGCTTGCTTTCATCATCAGTTGTCTAGTTAAGTTGTTTTCGTCGTTGCCTTCTTGCCTAAAACAAAAAAAAAAAATTCACTTCTTCTTCACTTATAGTCGTATTGAAGGGGGTTGTTACATATGGTATCAAAGTTGGTTCAACCCGTGACTTGGGATCACTACGGATTTCGTTGATATGATATTTGATTATAATGTTGCTATTTAAGTTGACTTGTATTCGTGCAGGTAATCATGGTTACAGGATGTCGCGGAGGCAGATGACGAGGTGCTAGGGGAGGTGGCGCGATGCCTCCAGCAGCATCCACACGTGAGGGGCCTAACCCCCAGGGAGATGAATAGGTTTTTGTTGGTTGTGGAGCCTGATTATGTTCTTGATTTAGAGGTCCTTTCTTTCAACCGTGTTTATACCCAATGAAGACTTTACACCCCAAAAGTATGTACACTCTTCCATGCAGGGGAGTGCAGGGGGGGGTACCATCTCTGTGGGGTCCAAGGGGCCTATCCCCCCAGCTGGGGGGTTCGGGGGTGAAGCCCCCAAAGGGAAAAATTCCTTGTAAATGTATATTGTAATTTCATTGTAAATCTGGACCGTTCATTATAAGTTCATAGATCTAACAATAGAAATTATGTTAGGGTCTTTTTCCCTAGAAGGCAACCCTCTGTTATGAGGGAAATGTATTGCGGCTATGCATTATGGTGAGTATGGTATTCTGAGAGAGGAGACTGTGAGAGAAAGAAGAGGAAGTTACAACGGGTTTTGATGTAGGTTGTATCCCTTCATTTTGTTGGATAATAATAAAGGAAGGACCTGGCAATTTCTCTAGTGGACGTAGCCCACACTGGGTGAACCACATAAATTTGTGTCTCTCTTGTATTATGTATCTTCTGTGTTTTGTTTTCTCATTTGTTTTATTTTATTGCTCCACTGTCTTGGTTTTCTAACAATTGATATCAGAGTGAAAGGTAACTCGAAGGAAAAGAGGTTCTTGGTTTGAGTGGGAGTAATGTTGGAAGATGGAAAGTTTAGGGTCGAGAAATTTAACGACCAAAGCTACCAGTTATGGAAGATGCAGATGGAAGATGTTTTATATCAGAAGGATCTATTCCTACCATTGGGCGGAGTAGCAAAGAATTCGATGGCCATGAAGGACGAAGAATGGGAGATTCTTGACAGAAAGGCTCTAGAAACAATACAACTAAGCTTGGCAGCGTCGGTGGCTTTCAATATTTCGAAAGAAAAGACAACAAAGGATACAATGGACGCATTGGCTAAATTGTATGAAAAACCCTCGGCGTCTAGTAACGTATTTATAATGAAGAGATTATTTAATATGAATATTTCAGAAGGTGGTTCTATTACAGATCATTTAAATGAATTTAATACGGTTACTAATCAACTAAGTTATGTAAAAGTGGACTTTGATGATGAGGTTAGGGCTCTTCTAATCTTGTGCTCATTGCCAGAAAGTTGGAATGGC
>SNQJ01S0174677.1:0-11270 GCA_010110895.2 Picea sitchensis | reverse complement strand
TATGTAGATGACATGCTTGTTGCAGGGTCTAATATGTAGGATATAAATATGCTAAAGAAGAAATTAGCCAATTCATTTGCGATGAAGGATTTGGGTGATGCAAAGAAAATCCTTGGCATGATAATAACAAGAGACAGAAAAAATCGCAGATTGACATTGTCTCAAGGTGAGTACATAGAGAAGGTGTTGGAGAGGTTTAAAATGTAGAATGCAAAACTAGTTAGTACACATTTGGCCAGCCATTTCAAATTAACTAAGGAAATGTGTCTCAAGACACAGGAGGAGATAAAATACATGTCTAGGGTCCCTTATTCATCAACAGTTGGTAGCTTGATGTATGTAATGGTTTGCACAAGACCAGATATTGCACATGCAGTGGGAGTTGTGAGCAGGTATATGAAAAATCCAGGTAAAGAACATTGGGAGGTAGTAAAGTGGATTCTCAGGTATTTGAGAGGTACTGCTACTCATGCATTATGTTTTGGAGGTTCAGACACTTTTCTATAGGGATATGTTAATTCAGATATGGCAGGTGATAAAGACAACAGGAGGAGCACCATAGGGTATGTTTTTACTATAGGTGGAACAAAAGTAAGTTGGATTTCGAAACTGCAAAAGGTTTTTGCACTTTCAACAATAGAGGGAGAGCATGCTGTTGCTACAGAGGCTAGTAAATAGATGATTTTCTTACAATGGTTTATGGAGGAATTGGGAAAGAAGCAGGAGAATAACAGGTTGTACTATGACAGTGAGAGTGCAATTCATATTGCAAAGAACTCAACCTTCCATTCAAAGACTAAACATATATAGTTGAGGTACCACTTCATATGATCTACCTTGGAAGATGGAAATTTGAAGTTGGAAAAGATACACAATAGCCAAAATACTGCAGACATGTTAACAAAGGGAGAAATCAGAGAGAAATTGAGTTCATGCTCAGTTTCAATTGGTCTTCAAGAATGAAGATGAAGATGAGAAATTTTCCAGGTCCAAGAAGGTTTAGAGTCCAGCATATACAACAGCGGTGGAGTTGTTGTGATAAGTCTCCAAGTGGGATATTGTTGGTTGTGGAGGCTGATTATGTTCCTGATTCAGAGGTCCTTTCTTTTAGCTGTGTTTATACCCCATGAAGAATTTACACCCTAGAAGTATGTACACTCTTCCACGCGGGGGAGTGCAGGGGGGGTACCCCCTCTGCGGGGTCTGGGGGCGAAGCACCCAAAGGAAAAATTACCTTGTAAATGTATATTGTAATTTCATTGTAAATCTGGACCGTTCATTATAAGGTCACAAATATAATAGTAGAAATTATGTTAGAATTTTTTTCCCTAGAAGGAAACCCTCTGTTATGAGGGAAATGTATTACGGTTATGCATTATGGAGAGTATGGTATTCTGAGAGAGGAGACTGTGAGAGAAAGAAGAGGAAGTTACAATAGGTTTTGTTGTAGGTTGTATCCCTTCATTTTGCTAGATAATAATAAAGGAAGGACCTGAAAATTTCTCTGGTGGACGTAGCCCACACTGGGTGAACCACACAAATCTGTGTCTCTCTTGTATTGTGTATCTTCTATGTTTTGTTTCTGCATTTGTTTTATTTTATTTCTCTGCGGTCCTATTTTTCTAACAGTTATCGGGTAGGAGCAGATAGCGGTCGGTGATATGGTTGGGATAATGATATCTTTTCAGCGCATGTCTGAGGCACTGATCATCCATTTGGACAAAGATGAGGCCATAGCAACGGAACCCCTTGAGGGTCCATCGTGCATTCCGGTTGGTATTGGTAGCATTCACCACGAACTCAAGAAGGTTAAATTTCTGAGTTCTTTCATGCCCCAAATGATGCACCCATCGAGGCATGGTTGGAGAATATGGCGATGTGATTTTCACTTCGCAACTATACCTCCAACATAAAGGTTTGCATGGCAGTATTTCAACTGAAGAGGAGTGCTCTTCTATGGTGGAAGACACTCCTGCCACAATTGAACATGGTTGTAGAAGACGTGTCATGGGAACTATTGGAGGAATGGTTCCGAGAGAGGTAACTATCAGAGGAATTCATTGAGCATTAGCTCAATGAGTTCAATGCCTTATGATAGGGTGATCGTACGGTGCCCGAGTACAAGGCTCATTTTATGGAGTTTCTTCAGTATGTACCGCATCTTAATATAGAGAATATTAAGGTCAATAGGTTCATGTTCGGCCTTAATGGAAACATACGTTCAAAGGTTAGGATTTTGATGCCTCAAACCTTGCATGATGTCGTCCAGACGGTCCTCATAGTAGAGGAGGAGCTTATTATCGAGGGTCAGAGAAGGACTCTAGTGACACCGACAAGGAAAGTGTCATCTAGTGCACAACAACATCAGACACCAGCTAGACATACACCAGGATATCAGGGCTTCCAGAGGGGATCCACTTTATCTACACCTCAATGACCAATGCCTTAGTAGCAGACTCCTTACCGAGGATCACCACATCAATAGCAGCATCGACTGCAACATCAGTTGTTTAGGCATTTTCAACAGAACAGAACAGGATTCCAGGCTGGTGGGCCATCATCTTCTACTTCGGGTACCAGGAGTACTGGACTGAACAAGGGGTGTTGGACATGTGAGGAGCCACACTACCAGCATGACTTCCCAGTGGAGATGAATAGAGTGTTTGGATCAGCTAGATCCACTACCGTGGGAGATTTGGGCAATGCCCATCGGATTCATGCAGCGGTGGATAACCGCCAAGAAGAGCACCAGTTGACTGTGCTCATGACGTCAAGTATCGTCACTGACCAAACCCTTAGTATTGTAATAGATCTTGGTGCTACTGAGATTTTCATTTATGGTCTGATGCTAAAAATGATTAACATAAAGGCAGTTGAACACGATAATTTTAGCTTCATAAAGATGTCTTTGGGAGCCAAACAGAAGGTTGGAGGAATGGTTACGAGCTATACCCTTAACCTAGGAGAGTTTGTCACTAGGGCCAACCTGTACATCACGATCTTAGGATCTTATGATGTCGTTATCGGTATGGGCTAGCTGGAATCGCATGAGGTGATACTCAACTATAAGACAAAATGGTTGAGCTTAGTCGATGATGAGGGACAAAGACGTGTGATTGTAGGACGGAACCAGGGATTTTCCCTGAGGTTCATCTCTTCCTTACGGCTATGGAAGAGCATCCACAAGGTATGTAATCTTTATGCGATCCTTTCATTCAATGAGAAGGGAGTAGCATAAGTTCTAGAACACCTTCCTCTAGTGACAGAGTTTGCGGACGTCTTCCCAAAGGAGCTACCCAGGCTACCACCAGAGAGGGAATTGGAGTTTACTATAGACCTAAAATCGGGGACTGAACTGATAGATAGAACACCTTATCGGATGTCGACCCTGGATTTACAAGAGTTGACAATGAAACTGAAAGAATTGTTGGACCTGGGACTGATACGTCCAAGTGTGTCACTCTAGGGTTCTCCTGTTATTTTCATATTAAATAAGGATGGGTTGTGGAGGCTCTACATTAACTACCATCAATTGAATAAGGCAACGATCAAGAATCAAATCCATTGCTGAGGATTAATGATCTATTCGATTAGATGAAGGGTGTGACGGTGTTCTCAAATATTGATTTGCGATGAGGATATCACTAGCTACGGATTAAGGAGGATGACATCCCTAAGACCTTCTTTAAGACGAGGTTTGGGCATTACAAGTTTATTATTTTACCGTTTGGACTGACAAATGCCCTAGGGATATTTATGAGTTTGATGAACGAGGTGTTCTGCGAGTACTTGGACAAGTTTGTCCAAGTATTCATTGACAATATTTTGATTTACTCTCGGATGACAGAGGAGCATGACAAGCACTTGCGCTTGGTACTACAGTGTCTGTGAGAGCAAAAATTACATGGGAAGTTGTACAAATTCTTGTTTGATCAATCGAGGATTCACTACTTAAGGCATGTCATCTTCGACGAACATATCGTCATGGATCCAACAAAGGTCGATGATATTATGGAATGGCCTATGCCGACGAATGTCCTGGAAGTGTGTAGCTTCATGGGTTTAGCAAGATACTATCGACGGTTCATCGAGGGATTTTCGAAGATAGAAAATGTGATCACGGGATTGCAGAAGAAGAGCAATAAATTTGTTTGGACGAAGAAATGTGCAGAAGTATTTCAGAGGCTCAAAGAGATATTGAAGACAACACCGACACTAAAGGTCCCTAACATGGACACGGACTTCTTGGTATTCATTGACGCATCCAAGGAAGGCTTAGGCGGAGTCCTGATGGAAGACGATCAAGTGATCACTTACATCTTGAGGAAACTAAGAAGGCATGAGGAGAACTATGCAACGCATGATTTGGAGTTGTTAGCCATTGTATATGCCTTGAAGGTTTGGAGAAACTATGTAGTTGGACAAAAATTTGAACTAAATATGGACCACTGTGGACTACAACACATCTCTACGCAAAGCAACCTGAATGTGTGACAACAACGTTGGTCGGAACTACTTAGCGAGTACGATTTAGATATTTATTACATAAAAGGAATAGTGAACCAAGTGGCAGATGCATTGAGTCGAAGACAATGCATCTTTTTCGGTGTTTCCTCTTCAGATGAATCTACATGAAAATATTCTAACCTTACAGTGTGACGATGATTAGTACAAAGAGGTCAAGGATTTTATCGAATAAAACACAAGGATGGTACCAAGATTTGAAGGATATACGTTTGACGATGATGGATTATTGAGGTTTAAAAATCAAATTTACGTACCACCAAATGACGAGTTGAGGAGCTTGATCCTAAACTAGGCTCATGGAGCAGTATACATGGCTCACCCAGGAGTCACGAAGATGAGGTCAGACCTTAAACCCTTATTCTTCTGAAAAGAAATGAAGGTATACATAGTCATCTATGTGGCCTAATGTCTAGAATGTCAGGAGGTAAAGGCTGAACATAGACATCCAACAAGATTGTTATAGCCACACGTTATTCCAGAATCAAAATGGGAGGTTATTTTGATGGATTTTATGTTGGTTTTCCACTAACGACAAGGAAAAATGACTTGATTATCGTAGTAGTCAACACTATGATGAAGAGTGCTCATTTTATTCCTGTGCGTACGACGTATCAGGCACTTGACATAGCTAGGGTTTTCATCAGTGAGATTGTGAGGTTGCATGGTGTTCCTAAGAGGATTATATCCGATCGGGGATTGGTGTTTATTGGACGATTTTGGATTAGTTTCCAAGAGGCCTTGGGAACCCAACTTAAATTTAGTACTACATATCACCCGAAGACTGACAGAAAGACTGAACGAATGAACCAGACCTTGCAGGACATGTTGCACATGTACGTGATGGACCAACAAAAGTGTTGGGAAGAATTATTTCCACTAGTAGAATTCTCTTATAACAACAGTTACCAAAGCACCATTAAGATGGAGTCTTTCGAGTTCTTGTATGGGAGACCGTGTCAGACGCCTTTGAGTTGGGATCGGCTTGAGGATAGGGTCCTGGTGGGACCAAAAGAGATCCAAGAAATAGAAGAGAAAATTCAAATGATAAGACAAAGGATTAAATAAGTGAAGGATTGTGTTGACGGGCAAAATTGTCCATCCGTCAATTGAGAGAGTGGAACCGGTCCGGGGTTGTGTAAATAACCCAAGCCGTTTGGAATGAACCACCCTGATGGGTTTAATGGCTCCGTTGGCCGCTCTAAGGTCTGAAGGAAACCAAAGAAAAGAACTAATCTAAACTAACTAATCTAACTAAACAAATAAAACTAACTCAAACTAATAAAACAAACTAAACTGATAAAACAAACTAAACTAAATACACTAATCTAAATATAAACTACTAACTATTATATATGCCAGATACTAATTATTATTATAATAACTCAAATCAACTATCTAATTACTAATTTAATTACAGTTTATTCACAAATATACATTGCATACAATCTACAGATTTGAATAAAACCTGTGAAACTGATGTACTTGCTGTCCCAAAACAACGAAGGATAACTCTTTTTGATTTTATGATTTATGAATAAGAAAGTAAACTAACTGAAATTAAACGATCTAATATATTAATTAACTTAAAAACTAACTAATATACTAAGCAAACAAATGACAAACAAACCTGGAAACGCTCCAAATCTGCCCTGTGTAAGATGAACTCGAAGCTGGTCGGAGGAAGGCAACTCACACCGTTTAGTTCAAAAGCTTCTCATAAACGATAGGCTGTACTGCTCTATGAGTTATTAACAGGACAAACAAAACATAAAAGATTATAACAATCCTAAGATTTATAAATTCATGCAATAAGGGAAACCTGTTATGCATAAACATATATTAAATAATTCAAATCATGAAGACGATAAAACTGTCATTCACAAACTGAATTAGACAATTGTTATATCTTTTATACAATAGGAAGAAACCAGATATGGATTACAGTGATTAAAATTATATCATTGTACATGATCAAGATAGCTAAAGTAGTCATAAACCATAAACAAAGTGATATACAAAACATGAAACGAAATGTTGATATGTTGAGAAGCTAAAGCTGTGACAAAGCACCAAATTCTGCTTCAGTCTGTATTATAACTCCATATCCTTGTTCTCCCACAAATGAGGATGAACATTATTACAAAAATTATAAGTATATATAAGTCTTTTCACAAGGTAAAACCTCCTTGTGGATAATATCAAATTGTTTTACATAATCTGGGAGATATCCCAAAATCAACTAAACTAAGCAACTAAAATGCAAATGAAATATTTGAAATATCCCCTAAGTGCTCATGATATCTACTGCCAATTCGAATTTACCTACAATAGAACACAAATATCAAATTAGAAAGGTATTTCAATAAAAAATTGATTCCACATACTTAGCTACAAGATTAGATAGAAATCAAATCAAATCTTTTTAATATAATCCAATCTAATTCTCTTTTTAATAGATATTAAAAACGAATCACTAATGATTCAAGTGAAATTATTATTCAAATTANGCAATTGAAACAGAGTAAAGAATGCTCTGTTTTCAGTTACCATAAAACTAGGTCATAAAGCAATCAAACTATTTCATATTAAATGAAATGAATGGTGAATCGTATCATATGAGATTCGATGTAATCCAATACAATCACAGCCATAATTTAATCCAACAAACTCATAATCTACCACAGTCAATATCGATTTGATACTGCTGTAACGACATGCATAAGATTCCCGTTGTTTCAATCAAATACCAATATGGAAAGGTTGTTACAATACAGTCAAAATGAAAAGTGCATAACAGTATTAACCATCTTTGCCATAGATTTAGATTGCTGGGCATTACACAGTCAAAATTCAACAACATTAATAACCATAAGCTGGGCAACAATCAAATAAAATTGGGTTTGAGTCAAATATAGAACAACTCATCATCCTGGGCATGATCATTTCCGTTTTACAAATCCATTCGTAACTGAATATCCATTGTCATTCAAATTAATCAGTAGACCAAAACGAATTGACTGGCTGGGTTTCACATAACTATTATGATTTGTATCAATTCATGATTTGGGTAGATATAGAACAAAATCATATTAAACATAATCCAAACTGTATCCGAGCTGGTCGAAATTCATATGTAAAAATTGTAACAGTTAACCATCGTTACCAATCATATCATGTGCATTATAACCATTGATCGTGTTCAAAATCGAAATGTGAAACAACTTGTGTCTAAAATAGATGCAATGGCTTTAATTAGCAACAGAACATTCAATTCTAAGCCCAAATTAAAACAATCAAAACCATACTATGATTCAATCGAATCAAAATCGAATCCAATCAAAGATAAAAATGGGAAAACGACATTCAATCTTATCAAAATGAAACTATGTACAATAACGCATGTTTATGTGACAAAGCCAAAATCATGCTGTAAACAGAGCTATTCAAAACAAATTTGAATCGTTATATAAACTCATACTATTTACAAAAATGATTGATATTACACTTACCTGTGTGGCGATGGGATAGCTTGACAGGTGAGAGAGAGTTCTGAAGGACAAATCTGAGGAAATGCATACAGAATCAGAACATATGTTCCCACCACTGAAAAATTGACCTGGAAAATGAGAGCTAGATCTCTGAAGCCACTCAATTTTTGAGGAAACCGCCTAAGATGAGGGTAAAGGGGCTAAAAACGGTTCTGGGTTTTCAACGGTTTGAGATAATTCAAATCCGTTTGCCCAGAATCACTAACGTAAAAACGTGACTATGGGGGCAATTACGGGGCAGTTTTCTCTGGCAAAAATGAAACCACAACCTACTCTGAAAACCATGAGGGTTCAATTCGCCCTTCAGGAGCCAAGAGATAACACACAGTGAGCTGGGCTAAGAGACAAGGGTTTGAACAGAGTAGGCTTAGAGATTTTCCCAAAAATTAATAGAGGTAACCCTGGTAAGGAGGCAAGCATTAATGCAAAGTGTGCAAGGGTGGTAGATTTGTTTACCGCCATGCAGAGCAATAGTGGTCACAGTACAACCGCCGATATGGCTATTCAAATCGTAATGATGGATTATCTATTAAGTCATGTGTACAACTAATTAAAATCCAACCAATACATGCCAGCACTATCATAGTGTTCAAAACATTCATCGTATAGGTTAACACCAAAATTATATATGTGCCCATGTATCAATCATCATTCAACCAAAGTGCCAAACTGAATTCATATAGTCGACAAGCCTAAGTTTATGAAAATTATCATAAGGATTATATCACATGTATATAAAAAGTTAATCAAAGCCTTATGTATTTTCAAAGATTTAATGATCAAGCAAGTCATACAAAGTTTAAACCCAAATGCTCAATAACTTACAAAATCAATAGAATCAAGTTGCGCAATCAATATGAGCATGATTCGAAAATCATGTTGCTTGGCTAACCTATGAAATAAACGACAAGTGCTATGCCATATAATCAACGTTACACCATAGTTTTAAACCATCAATGCTTAATTTGAAACCAATATGAAATGTTGACCATGCGCCGATGTATTGTGACAGCTCATCTTCATAGTTTAACCAATGTACAAATGGGTTTTCATATAATCAAAACATCGATAATTATGAAAACATAAACATAGGTATTAAATTATAAGGAAAGGTATACATCAAAGTTTTAATCATAACACCCATGTATCTTATGAAACCAAAGGTTAAGTGAATCCAAATCCAAATGCAGTGCAAACCAAGCCACATAATAAATCGAAGCACGAGTACAGATCGAAAGATTTGCCAACTAGGTAATGATAAGTGTAATGTAAGCGCAAAGGGAATATCAATCAGAAGGATGACAACAGTTCAAACAATGATTCTAATATGACTTTGAAAGACTAAGATTTCACGCTTACAGTCGTGAAAACAAAACGATGATAGGCGTGCGAAAAGGCGCAAAGAATAAAGGCGTCGTTCATTTGAAAATTGCGACGAAAAATCAATGTTTGTGAAACATTGGTGTAGGCAGCTGATGAGACAATGGAAAAAATTGAATTGGCTGCCAAAAATGGTGACACACTGGTAGAAGCAGTTATCTCTGCCGAAAGGAACAAATTCAGATTAGGACAACCAAAAAAAAATTCAACTCAAATATAACAACCAGAAAATCGTACTAACATCATCCTTAATCATTTTGTCCCAGCAGTGTTTTAAAGATGAAAACCAATAACAGTCTTAAGGTCAGCAAGTCACGATATTAAAGATAAAATCTCCAATACTGTTTTCATGCCCACTGCTGCCAGCAGGCATCCATAGCCTCGACAGGGTTGCCATTTAACCCACTCTGACATCTGTATCCTGTCAAGAAGTTCCAGATCAGAATAAATGACATTAAAGAGGTTTATTTTCTTTTTTACAAATTTTCATTTACCCGACATTGCTTTGCTGCCAGCAGGCCTGTTCAGTACCCCGACGAAGTTGTCTTGGCACCATGCTTGCATTTACCCGCTGCCAGCGGACCTGTTCAGTATCCCGGCGGGTTTACAAGCACTTCCCACAACTCTTATTAATACTTTTATTTTGTTTTTCTTTTATAGATATATAGCTGAGCAGGGTGACGCTGAAAAAATCTTGGTATTTTATCATATTTTTTTTAGACCTCATCAGAATTTTTTGACACTGTCCTTCATCTAGCTCCAGAAATGTTTTATTTCTAAAACAACTTACTATGACAGGGAGACATCCTTTTTGAGTCATTCCTTTATGGAAAAGGGACAGCGTAAAAAGATAATAGATGATCATGACAAGCTTTGCTCAGAGATTGAAATCAATGAACTTCTTTCAAACAACAAATTTTTTCCAACATAGATATCAATTTCAGCAATATATCATTGATGTTTGTACAAAATTTCAGAAGTTATTTCAGGGAAGAAATTTTCTATCGTCTTTGTCTGAATAGATCAATGATGCAGGTAGGTGTATTTCCAAAAGCAAAACTGGTAAGCATAAGGGAGAAATCAAAACACACCAGCAAAGAAAAAATTGGAAAGCAAAGAAATCCAGACAAGAGAAACAAAAAAGAAATATGCACAGAAGGTGCATCTGAAAACCTCATGCAACAATCCCCTGGGAAACTTAAAGAAAGTAGGAAAATCCTAAATGATGGGAAAGCAGTCCTACTCATGGTACCTTGGGTCAAGGTTGATTCAGATTCATTCATCTCTTTACTTTCCATTTAATATTTTCATGACGATACTGCGTTTTTGAAAATAAATGTTGAACTAAGAGAAAAGAGAAAGAGATCAAGGGGACTTCCTTGACAACAGCCATATTATGGTTCTTGTAGTGCGCCCACTTGCATTCTTGACTGCATTATTACAAAGAGAAATAGTGAGAAATCAAACTAAAAGAAAACCTATTCCTAAACCTACCCTAACTACTTAAAAAAATAAGGATGCTATGTGAAGTCATGTTTCCAATGTAGCCAGCGGAGTAACTCTAATCCTGCAATGAAAAAAAGATCAAGCATTATTAAAAAGAATGGTAGTATATTAACAAACGATAGAAACATATCACACTTACCTTCATAATCATCATCTAGAAATAAACTAAGCATGATCTTACCATTTCCTTGAATATTCTTGTTGTACGAATCCTCCAGCCATTGCTCAATCTTGTCATGATAAGGGTCATAATGGCATGGGTGAGTGTAAGTAGTTTTGAAAAACTCGTCAGGATTACGAGGAAATGGA
>SNQJ01S0174676.1:20217-31755 GCA_010110895.2 Picea sitchensis | reverse complement strand
TTACCATGAATGTCCTCAATCCACTATACATTTGAACACTGTTGGAATTGCAAAATTGGATGGATCGAAACAGTGTTTTCTTCAAAGCTTTGTGCCCATAAATAAAAACCGAAATCCTTCAATTTCAATTGGAGAGACAGAAATGGAAAACCAAGAATTTTGAAATCTTAACCCTCTTTCAAGATCAAAATTTTGAGATATTGTGGAAAATGCTTGATTAATTGACTACGAAAGAGGAGAAATTCTTCCACCTACTCAATTCACCTATAGAAACCAATTTCAAATGCACAAACAACAAAACAAGTGAATCTGTTTGGAACTAACCATGAATAAGATGCCCAACAATGATGTGTACAGCTGTTGTACGGGTCACATATGACCCAGGGGAAGGTTGTTGAAAGTTGTAGCATCGGACAGGTACTTTCATGTTGGCGTGTGTCTAGCACGTGGAAGTCCTCTAATGCCTCTTAGAACCTTAGAAGTTCATTTTGTGTAAATGAATGACCCTTGTGTAATTAATGGAGGTTAATTAAGTTAAAAGCCTAAGTTATTGGGTTTAGTAACTTAAGTGAAAATNTGTTAATGTTTAAGCCATTATTATAGTTCTTTGCATTTCAATAGATAACAGCAACATAAGACAAGATCACTGAGAAATACACAATCACAAGAGACACAGCATTTATCCTGGGAAACCCTCTAAGGGAAGAAAACCCAACAAAACTTCCTTATTATAGATAGCCAATACAATGCCAAGAGATAACTCAAGCTAATACAGAAGATCCTCTCCCAAAGATGCGCCACTCTCTCTCTCTCTTCTCCAACTGCAGTTCTGAAACTTGTCTCTCAATGAGCAAGTGAGGTGTGTGTCTAAGTGAGGCGCTAGCCTCCTTATTTATACAAATCTGGCACATGTGGAAGTGTCGTTTCACTGGCAGGGCCGACTTCTTCTTCTGGGTGGTTATAACCACCTTTATTATAATCTGGGGCCTCTTAGATATATTATGGGGTCGACTTCTTCTTTTGCTTATTACAATTACATTATGACCAATCTGCAAAAGGGGATTTGGTCCTTTTACAATAGCCGACATGATCAATCCACAATGGGGATTGATCCAATGAATAATATATCAAAGAAGATTGAAGATGCCGGAGCGTTAGGGTTCGTCTGGCGTGAGCGTTAGGGTTTGTGGTGCAGAGAGGCTCATGGCGGCGCCAGGGGGCGGGATCCCCGCCCCCCCTTCCACGAAATCGATCGAAGATGCCTTCCACAGGCTTATCCACAGTCAAGGGAAGAAGTCTTCTCCCCCAGAGATCCCGAAATTCATAAAGAAACTGGACAAAATTCCTGAAATAGCCTTACCTGAAGAGAATCCAATGAAGATAGCAGTAGCTCTAGCCAATCGAGGATTAGTCGGACAGTTTATGGGCCTGTGGCCGTCCACCAAAACTACGGAAGATTGGATACAGCGGAACTGGCGGCCGAACCTTGCGAACGGGGTAACCTGCTACCCAGTAGGAAGAGGCTATTTCGTTTTCGAATTCATCACTGAAGAAGACCGAGATCTGGTATTCAGAAACGGACCCTACTTCATGGGGACCCAGGGTCTCTATTTAAACAAATGGACCCCTGATTTCAATCCATTGGTGGATACACCTAAGGAAGTGCCAGTATGGGTTAGACTGCCGAACCTCCCAATGCACTGTTGGGACTACGAATCACTGCTAAGAATCGGAAACGGAGTAGGCAGGTTCATTGACAAAGCTGATAACAAGGGACAATATACATGTGCCAGAATCTGTGTGGAGGTCAACCTGGAGGCAGGACTCCCAGAAGCTGTCAAGCTAACCGTTGGCTCTTGGACACACTACCAGAAATTGGACTACGAGCACCTGCCGTTCAAGTGCAGGAACTGCCAGGAACACGGCCATTTTCAAAGGAACTGCCCCAAACTACAAACCAGCAGGACTGAGGATGTAGAAGGTTGGCAAAAAGTAAGGAGAGGGAAAAACTCGCAGAATACAAAGAACAAAGACAAGATGCATCAAGAACCACCCAAAGAAGGTAACCCTAAGAACAGCTCTCAAGACAGCCCAAAAACGCAAGGAAATCCCGCTATAGCTATTGAAGAAGGAGAAAATCAACAACCAGGAGTCCCAGTGAGCCCCAGCACAGGAGCTAAAAGCATAGAATCGAGTAAGGAAGACACCAATCTGGATACAAACACTGAGGCCGAAACAGAGGAGGAGGAGGACACGGAAGCGAGCAGCCCAAAAGGAACACCTGACCAGCCCAGACGAGGAAGAAAGACAGAGAAAAAAAGATGAGAAGAATTGTCCTATAAGGAAGTAACTCTGGGCACCCAGCACACAATTCCGGCCATGATAAATACTAGACAAGGTTCAAAACAGGGGAAGACGCCAAAAGGTGCTCCCCTTCCTCAAACAAGTAAATAATGCAATTAGTCTCCTGGAACTGCAGAGGACTTGGCAGCAAGACAAAAGAAGAAGCCTTGAGAGACTTAACAAGGCTTGCTAAACCTGAAGTCCTCCTTATCCAGGAGACGAAACTTGAGGAGGAAGACCTCCTCCGGGCAAGCAATCTTTTTTGGAAAAAAGGCCCGGGCCGGGCAGTAAGCGCCCGAGGAGCATCGGGGGGATTAGCAACCCTCTGGGACTCTTCAAAGATCGAACTAATAGAAGATGCGGCAACCACACACTGGCTCTACACTAAGCTGCTACATAAAGGATCCGGGCATTTGGTAAGTCTTTTTAACCTGTATGTTCCTGCTTTAATTAATGAGAAGAAAGACTGTTGGGATTCCTTAGCTCTTTTTCTTAATCAAAGAAACACTGTTAACCTTATAGTGGCAGGAGATCTAAATGTCACCCTCTCTCAAGCTGAGAAGAAAGGGGGTTCGATAGTTAGAGACCCTGCTCGGGAATGGGTTGAAGACTTAATTTCAGATTGGGGAAGATATTACCCCAACAAATGGAAAATTCACTTGGTCTAACAGGAGATTAGGACCGGGTCATATTGCCGCCAGACTTGATCGCTTTCTTGTCCAGTCTTCCTTCCTTTCTCTTGGGCTGATAGCCACCTCCAAAGTCCTTCCCCACTCCACTTCAGATCATAAGCCTGTTTCCCTGTCCCTCTTCCCCCCTTCTACCCTGGGTCATCTCCCCTTTAGATTCTGCCCTTCTTGGGCACAACACGAAAACTTCCATTCCCTAGTCCTCCGTTCCTGGAACCACTCCATCTCGGGTTCCCCCTTCTTTGTGTGGGAAGAGAAACTTAGGAATCTCAAATTGACTCTAAAATTCTGGGCCAAACACCTTGGAACCCCCATGGAGGAAAAGGGAAAAATCCAGGAAAATCTGGAACGGCACCAAGCAGTCATGGAAGAAGTTCAAGTTACCCAGGAACTCCTCAATCAAGAATCTGATTTGCAAAGACAGTATCACAAAGTCTGCAGAGACGAAGAAACTTACTGGAGAATTAAATTGAGGGCACTCTGGCTCCAAGAAGGAGATAGGAACACCTCTTTCTTCCATAAACAAACCCAAGCAAGGAACAACTACAACCACATCAGCGAAATCCATTGGCAAGATCAACTCTACACAGATCCGGAAGATATAAAAGAGGCCGCCCACTCTTACTTCAAAGAGCTTTACTCAGCCCCCGAACAAGAGGATTTGGTGATGGACTCTTACCCGCTCTCTGAAATTCCAAATCTGGTTACAGCAGAGGACAACAGAATTTTAAACAGACCTATCAGCATGAAAGAAATTAAGAAAGTAGTCTTCAGAATGAACCCTGATAAGGCCCCGGGCCCGGATGGGTTCACCCCCCGCTTCTTCATCCATTGCTGGGATATTATCAAAAAAGATTTGAGCAAAATGGTCATGAGATCGCAGGTCTGTAATAAACTTGGTGGCAGTACAAATTCAGCTTTCTTAGCACTAATTCCAAAGGAAAAAGGAGCAAAAAACTTTCCCAGATTTAGACTGATCTCCCTTTGTAACACAGGCTATAAAATCATTACTAAAATAATCGCAAACAGGCTTAAAAAAACACTGCCAAGATTGATTCCAGAAAACCAAGGAGGTTTTGTTCATGGAAGACAAATTCTAGATAATCTTATCCTTGTCCAAGAAGCTATACATTCAAGTTGCACAAAAAAGGAAAAAGGTATGGCAATCAAGCTAGATTTAGCTAATGCGTTTGATCGGGTGAGACACGATTTCCTGTTTGCAGTTATGCAGAGATTTGGGTTCGATCAACAGTTCATAAATTGGGTGAAGGCATGCATCAAGGCTCCTTGGGTTGCACCCCTGATAAATGGCCGCCCAGCCAAGTTTTTTCAAGCCTCACGAGGATTGAGGCAAGGGTGCCCCCTGTCCCCAATGCTGTATGTTTTACAAGATTCAGTCCTCAGCTTTCAACTTCAAAGCGCTCTCCACAACAGAGCTTTCTCAGGCATCAAAGCAGCTCCCTCAGTCAAGGAAGTCAGTCACACACAATTCGCTGATGACACGCTTTTATTGGGTGCTACTACTCTAAAGACAGCGAGGAACCTCAAAACAGAGTTAGACATTTACAAATCATGCTCCGGCAGCGAGATTAACTACCACAAAAGCACGATTTATGGCTGGCATTGTAATCCCATAGACATGCTGCAGATAAGTCGAGTGTTAGAAATGGAAGCAACTACAACCTGGGACAATTTCATTTACCTCGGAATTCCAATTTTTAAGTCCTCCTCAAAGGTAGCCCACTGGATGCCCATGGTAGACAAACTCAAGTCTAAGATCCAAGCCTGGGGAGTACATTGGCTCAATAAAGCAGGCAAGTTGGTGCTAATGAATGCAGTCATCACTAGTCTTCCAATCTACCAGTGCTCGGTTCTCCTCGCCCCCAAAACAATCTCTAACAAAACTGATGAGCTTCTTAGAAAAAAATTTTGGGAGGGAGGTAAGAATTGTGAAAGGAAGCTTCATTTAGTTAAATGGGATAAAGTAAAGAAACCAAAGATGGAAGGAGGACTGAACATCAGGGATGTGGCGTCCCACAATATTGCCATGGGAGGAAAGATACTCTGGAATATGACAACAGGAAAGCGAACCTGGAGCACGCAATTACTTAGGAAAAAATACTTCTCAGGGAGCCAGGACAGATGCTTGGAGAAGCCTACAAAAACGAAAAAAGGCTCGCCTATCTTCCACTTGTGCCATAGAGCCACTCCCCTCCTCAAGTCTCATCTCACCTGGATCCCGGGGAATGGATCAAAGATCAGTATTTGGGATGACTCCATTCTCGGTGGTCTGCCCTTTTCGGCTCTAAGAGAAATCGAGAATATCAAGGATTGGTTGTTGCATAAAAATTGTAGAACTCTTTGGGACATATCTCGTTGGAAAAATGATGCCAAGAGAACCTGGGAAGGCTGGAACCTAGGCAGCTATCCAGAGGAACTCAACGAGGAAGCGTCTACCCTGCTGGAACTTCTTCAAGGAAATTCGCCCCTAAGTGCTGGAAGTCTAGACAAAAGAGGTTGGGGATTAAGCTCAGGGGTTTACACTGCAGCTGCTGGTTATAAGATAGTCACAAGTGTCCCTTGGGTTCCTCCCAACCCAGGTCCATGGAAAGCCCTTTGGAACTTTCCCTCTATCCCCAAGGTCGACCTCTTTGCCTGGACGCTTTTGCATAACAGCATCTTAACCTTCGACAATCTGAAGAGAAGGGGCTGGGAAGGGCCCTCTCGCTGCCCCCTGTGCACCCATTCAGAAGAAACTATTGCCCATCTCCTTTTCAATTGTGATTTTTCCAAAGGAGTCTGGGAACTCCTTGTGGGTCCTTTAGCCTCTAAACTTCCAACTGAGAGTCAGGATCTTTTCAACAGTTGGTTGTCCCTGTCTCCTTTTGACTTAAAAAAAAAGCACCTGCTGAAAACAATATGGATGTGGATTCCGAAATTCGCCTGTTGGAAGATATGGCTAGAGCGAAACAACAGGATTTTTAAGGAAGAAAAGTGACTGCCAGCTCAGGTGGCCATTAAGATCCAGACCATGATATCAGAAGCTATTAATGCGAAGCCTTCCCTCCAGAACTTTGCCCCGACAACTGAGGAAGAAGAGAACTGGCTCAAGGATTTTAGACCAGCCCACCAGATCCATAATCAAACCATTCCTCCAAGAATCAGAAATTGGGAAATTCGTTTGCCGGAACAAGAATTCCTGAGATGGAGGTCGTCATTAGATGACTGGTGGCTCCTATTCGACGGAGCCTCGAAAGGCAACCCCGGCAGGGCAGGGGGAGGAGGAATACTTCTCGAACCTAATGGCTCAACTAAACTAACCTTTGCCTGGGGTCTAGGATATGCTTCTAACAACCAGGCTGAATTTTTAGCACTCTGGCAAGGGATAAACCAAGTTCTCAAGCTGGGCATTAAAGAGATCAAAATTGCGGGGGATTCTAAACAAGTAGTGGATGCCATTAACCTTAATAAGCCTCCAAAGGACATGCGACTGGCTCAGTTATATAAGAAGATATGCATCCTCTTGGATCAACTAAAGGAGTACAAGGTTTATCATGTGCTCAGGACGCTGAATGGAGACGCAGATAAAGAGGCGAACAGAGGATCTCTGCAAATCAAAGGACAGATTAAAATCAATGAGGTAATTTCCCTTCATCCGATTCCCTAAAAATGCAGTGGCGGTCTGGACGGATTCCTTCACATCGTTCTGGCCTCAGACAGAAAGGACGGCAGCGCATATCTCCAGTCGGACGGACAAGATCCAATCGTGGAGATATGAGATCTCACTCCACCCGTGAAGAACATGACCAGGGACAGGAGGGCTCGCTGATAAAAAGACCATCGCTCATTACCACATCAGCCACGAAGTCGAGCGCGCAGGTCGCAGGAAGCAAGGAGCTATCACGGTTTGAGCATATTAGTCATGAATTCGGGCTCTCAAACCCCCCTCACGCCTAAAGAACGAATAGATTTGATCAGATCCGAACTGGAAAGCATAAGGGCATCCACCAACCAGCAAAAATGGGACAATCTGAAGTTTGAAATGGAAGACCTCAAGGACGAACTCTCCGACGAAATTCATGCTGGCCTGAAAGATGCAGCTAATCTTATGGGCGACTTAGGAAAACGCCTCTGCAACCTGGAGCAGAAAGTGGAGGAGTTAACCATAGCATTCAGCAAGATCTCAGAAGCCTCTGCAGAAGCGGCCACCAGCACTGGACACAAAGGAAAACGTTAAGGGAGTGGCAGCAGTCTCAGTTTGCAAGGAGCCCAGCCCAGATTTTGGTTAGACTTTTGCAGTTTGTTTTTAGAATGTTTTGACACCTCTAGGAGTAAAACCGTATGGTAGATGGTAAAGTTTTCTGGCTGGAAAATGTATTACAGAGCAGTAGCTCTGAGTGGATATGTAAGGGTTCGGCAGCCCCCTCTGCCTTATTCTAAATAAAGCTCCATACCCGTTGCATATTCTAGGGTGGGATGGGGACGGGGTTGTGGACAACGTGCATGGTGATTCTTCTTGTGATCTTAGTTCTTCCCATGGTTATGGTTATTTGATAATATGGAATAAACTTCATGCCGCCTAAATCTTTATGAAAAACTAACACCAACTTCATACTTAACCTAAATGCTATGAAAAACTAACACCTAGCACTTATAAAATGTGGTTCTCGCCACAATTGTAATTAGCCATGTATATGAATTCAACGATTATTTGGGTACTAGGGTCCCCACTAAACGACTGTACATCTTATGATGTGATGTGCTTTTAATTATCTTGTGTTATTCATACAAGATCTTCAATAATTACAACAACCAAAATGCCAATAAGACGAGCACTAAATTGTAGATTAGCCTAAAAGGAAAAAAATAAGACCTAAAGATGCATATCAACTTTTGGGCCACTACTTGCCTCTCGTGTCTAGAACATTACCTGTTGAAAATATGTTGTCATCAAAATTATTGTCAAAACTAATGCTAGCAAACTTTGTTTAATAAAACTTTAAAATTTAAATAGACTTTGTAGAAACATTGTCATCTCTAAAACTGAACCTCATGGATTTAAGTTCCCAAAAAAACAAAAATGTAGAAAATGTGGAAACCTAAGAGCTCTAAGTTGACAATGGAAAGAAGAACAAAAGTTAAACATCCCTGTAGTTTTACTGAATCACAATGTTAATACAATTGTGTTAACACCAATAACACCCAAAGACAGCCAACAACCACATTAAATTTAGCACAAGCGATCTCAATTCTCAGCTAGCTACAGACCTGCCCTAACTTAGAAAAAATTGCAAGAGCTTCTAGAGGATGAGCCATGTTTTCAGCGAAGTATGTATGACCTCATATTCTATCTTATACAAAATGGAAAACATAACATATGGGACACCTTACCAAAACTATATGGGAGGTCACTGCATAGCCAATAGGCAAGTTAATATCAGAAACCATTAACAGTTAATTACAATACAAATGATGAAACTTATCATATATCAAAGCCAACTCACCAGCTAACAAAACAGATTCATTTCCATTTCAAGATTTGAAAACCAATGAAGATCACTATGAGAGAATTAAATCTGACACTGAAGAGAGAAAAGAAATGTAACAACAGCACTCATAAAGGCAGATCTACAAACTTATATTTTGACATGACAAGGCTTAATATAGCCTACTACTTCTATTGAGTTATAATTTAATCCATGTGGACAAAAAAGAAAAGAAAGTAGTCAATATGACAGCACATCCAAATACTTAAAGATGAAGTCTCTATGTAATTCATGGAAAATCACCTGCCAAAACTGCTATTTTGGCGAGATTTAACAAGCGTCTCCGTTCATCCAGTAACAGGTCTATTTTACGGCCACCAATTTCTGCCTGGTCTTCAGCTGATCCAGTAATGCCATCTTTCTGTGAAAAAGCTAGTCTGTGAAGAGTGCTTGATGCAGATGTGAACTGGTTTAAGAAAATCTCATGAAGCCAAAGTATATCCTTGTGCTTTTGAAGAAATGAAGCTAGCTCTTCCTGGAACTCCTCTCCCAATCTCAAAAGCTTGGCATACTGGCGTTTTTTATAGCATTGCTCAAAGACAAAATTACTGAATCGCCCTTCTTTCAGTCCCATGCTCTCATGCTGCAAAATATAAAACTGCTTACCATGACTACAAAGGAACTGAACATCTCAAGTATTGTCAATAAAAAATAAACAGGTAAAATGCCAATGAAAAGATCATTTCTCTTATGTGTGTCCTGCTTGAAGTTATTCAATTGGTCTACAATTTTCTGCATTAACTATGCACAAAAAGTTTCTATAATTTGTCCTAAATTCACATTATCATTAGCATAAGCAAATAATATGCAATATACAAAATTCATTGTAGTGAATCTAAGGATCACATACAATATATTGCTGATGTTTCTCCAGTTAGCAGCATCGGGCAGACATTCTCCCAGATTGATCATGCTGATTTGACCAAGGGAGAATGATACAGTCACACACGGGGCCATGCTGATTTGGCTAGTGATGAATGGCCCAGGGGCAGTCTTTCTCCTATTAGTCATGCTGATTTGACTAGGAGTGAAGAAGACTCGAGATGCTCTCACATTGCCTGCTCCAGGATGGAGTGATCTATTTTTATAGGGCAGGTTTGACTTATTTACAAGTCTAGTCTAATGTTGAAGATGTAGGCTCAAGAGACCTCTTGTGATGAGGGGCTTCTCGGTGGATCTACTCAACATTAGACCCCTACATTAATTAGACGTGCATGTGAGGAGAAGAACAATCAACAAGGCTCATGAACAACTTTTCTATTAAAGAAGAAATGCCAAGAAGACAAGTCAAAGCCCATTAAACTATTAAAGAAACCCCGGAAAGCATTAAATGAAATATTGAAGACAAAAGGACAAGTTGGCCCCACAAGGAAATTAAAGGTGACTCAATTTATATAAATAAGAAGCTTGATCATATCATTTAGACATCCTCACAATTCCTCTCATCAAGTGCGCAAGTCCAGTGGCAGCAGCAACAAAATAACAGGAGCATCTTAGAGGATCTTTTGGGGTGCGCTATTTTGTCTAGAGTTCGCTATTCTTGAGGTTCGCTACCTTCCTCTTGCAAGGGCGAAATTATGTGCTGAGGTTTCTTCATATTAATGGTGATGTATTTATTGGCTTGAATTCTTCTTAAGAAAAGTTGCTGGGTTTTCTCCCAAGGTTGGGTTTCCTAGGATAAAATATTGTGTCTACTGTGCATGGCTATCTTTCTATGATTCTACTATTTCCGCTGCAAATTTATTTTAAATGAGATCTTCAATGTGTAATTATTCAATGATAACAGTGGCATAAAATTATGTTTGAAATCATAAGGAAATAATTATCAGATCTAGAAATTCAAAAATTCAACATATATAACTCTCACCATACTAAATCCATTCAGTTATAACTTATAAGCAGTTTATGCTACGGATATGTTCATATTATGGTAGCTGCGGGAGGTATTAGCCTCCACGTGTAACCTTTGACAAGACTAGAATATTCTGGGAAGCTAGAGAAACCCTAAACGGTTGGATACGAACCCTAGAAGACAAGTCGGCTCAAGAGAAAATGTAATATTAAGTTATTAGCCTCCAAGAGTAGAAGTTGACCCAGTTAGGTCACTTGGAAGACTATAAATAAGAGGGCGTTAGAGCTCATTTGACACACTCTCTCTCACAACTGCATAAGACCAGTTGTGCGCAAGTTTGGAGAGGAGTTGCAGCTACAGCTACTGCAATTGGAAAATTTTCGGTTTTGGCTTGGACTTTCTCTTGGTTATTGTTTGGAGTTTCTGCTTGGTACCACTAGCTCTGGAGAGTGGTATGCTAGCTCTGGAGAGAGGTACGCTACCTTGGTTGGCTATTGGGTCTAGGGTTTGCTTCCGGAATTATTCTCTCTATCAAGGCTAAGGTGCTCGGGGGTGGCTTCGGCTTATGGTTGGGTGAAAATATTGCTATATTGTCTATGGTGAAACGAGCACACTTACTTTTCTAACAAGATATGCCCACCATGATTTGCATGAAAACAATCTGCGTTGACTAGCACTTCTAAGCATAAGCAATTAATAATATCTATTCTTTATTCAATAAATAGCATCTAATCATTGTCAAGCTATATCTATAGCTCCCATGATGAAGATAGAGATGTGATTGTATTGGCACTTTTTATAGCATTGCCGAAAGAGAAAATTATTGAATCGGCCTTCTTAAAGTCCCATGCTCTCATGCTGCAAAATATAAAACTACTTACCATGACCACAAAGGAATTGAATATCTCAATGAATTGTAATAAAAATAAACCAATAAAATGACAATGAAAAGATCTTTGATCATTATTCCCTTGTGTGTGTCCTTCTTGAAGTTATTCAATTGATATTTTCTACAATAACTATGCCTTAAGGGTTTCTACAATTTTTGTAATTTCACATTATCATTAACATAAGAGGATAATATGCAATATACAAACCTCATTGTATT
>SNQJ01S0174675.1:6871-20207 GCA_010110895.2 Picea sitchensis | reverse complement strand
TAAAACCAATTATATAAACAACATAGAATATGGACCTTGTGTGCTCTTAGATAGGTCAAATGAACATTTAGGGCAAGTCATCGATAAATAAGGATTAAACCTATATTTCAAAAATCATTTGTGCATTTTGAGGGATTGGATTGTCAGTTTTCAATTATGCTTCTATTAGGTTAGTGATTTCATCTTGACCTATATTTTTACCCATTTAATTTCAAATTTTCATGTTGTTGGGGTCCCAATGAACTATGTGGGTATCAAGTATACATTCGCATATACCTATGTGATGGAGGCATCAACAATCATGCCATAGTGTTGGATCTCAGAGATGGGGCAACACAATCGCATAGTTTTCAAGAGATGTGCAATCATACAACTCTCATTGGAGATGATTTAATGATCCATGCAAACCTAATAAATGGAGTTTTTGAATTTGCAAGTGGGATGACATATGAGTGGAGAGAAAGCGAACATGAAGACTTATGTGATTTGGTTGAACATTGTGCAAAGGCACATAATATATTTCTCAATTGTGGACTCTGGAATTTTTTTCAGATCCCCTTGATCTATAGGAGACCAAAGTTGTTAGACCATGTCTTTGGGATGTGGAGTTTAGACAACTATTTTGAGGTAGTGTAGTAATGTATAGAGTTGACATTGTAGGATATCTACTTTTTGACTAGGTTGTTGACCCATTGGGACAAGGAAGACCTAAAAATGGTTATTTGCGGGATGAGTGCGTTGAAGGCACTAGTGAGTCATGTCTATGCACCATGGATGTAGAAGGTGGAGGGTAAATGCTTGATAGAAGGTATTGAGTGAGTGTGTGGGAAAGACATTTCTCATTGTATTTTGAGGATTTATGCGTCCTTTGTCATGCATTAAGTGTCGAGTGGGTCCCTACTATTAATGGAGAGTTTCATGGAGGGGTACCTTTGTGACTCATCATTAGCACTCATAATATAGGGGTGCACCCAACCCATGGAGTGTCAAAGGGAGGGGCTTGTATAGCTTGCATTACTGAGCCTAATCTACTCATTCCCTTTTTAGAGGGTTCCATTGATCCAACCCTATGTGATGGTGAGTATGTAATCCATCAATGGAATAATGGGGGGACTTAATGCCTCACCTTGGTGGAAGTGAGGTGGGTTTAGACTCTACTGACCAATTTTTTGATATATGGTGCTACCAAATTATTGTTATCTAACAATATCTTTACAAAGGTATGGAATTTATAAGTAATATTGATCTACTACTCCCCAAGGACCTCCTATAGTGACTTTGGTGAGTACTATGATTTTGGAATTTTTTGTTAATTCTGTAAATTTTCTTTCATTTTAAAATGCATGACATTGATAATGATGATTTAAGGTTTTGTGTTTACAGATGTGGGACCTAAGAGGCCACGAGCACCAGAGCCAATGGATACAATATGTTATCGGCATGATATGGGTGAGGGAAGGCAAAGAGTAGCAAGGATTCAATATATGACCTAGCAAGTATCTATGGTCAATATGATGGATGTAATCATACCGACTATAGGTGTGACATAGGCTACATGAGAAAGGTCATTGATGGAAGTTGTGTTGTTACTTAGGTGATGAGTAACTAAGATTGTCGAAACAAATGGAGGTCAATAAGAGGATCCAATGAGTTATGTGCAAGTGAGGGATATTGCAAGGTGACCTAATGTCGAAGGATAAAAAACAGTGAAACAAAGTTGGTAAGTGTGGACAATCATAGGTATAATGACCCAAGATATTACAATGGCGTGATAGTGATTTTTTTTTAACAAGTTTTACTGAGGCTATGGCAAGTTAATTTGGACCTAATGGGGGGAGAGGTGCATCACCAATAAGTATGCCGCCAACATGTGTGGGGGGGGGTGAAGCCAGAGTTATAGGAGATGAGGGAGATGATGAGTGGGGTGACCTAGAATGTCACCACAAGGATATGGAATTGAGTGTGAATGTTTTATTTTTTATGGTCAGAAATGGGGGTTCCCTTAGTCGTCTATTGATCCGAATTTATGAGGGAATGAAATGAAATACAAAAATAGGACAGAAACACAAAGATAAAATATTACTCAATTTCTAGTAAAGAATGAAATATGTAGAGATTGTAAAAGAAAATACAGCATGAAATGAACTCGCTAGAATGGTGGCAACTTATCTCTAGAAGAGATGTGACGGCTACATGAATTTGCAAGATGATGTGTTTACAATGAGGCTCAAAAGGCCCTTTTTAACATAAAGAATCGATGAGAAAACCATAAACATCCAAAACCTTAACCTTAGGAGATGAAACACCAAAAGATTTGTGGGCTCCGGTGGGGGTAGTTGATACATCAACTTCCTAAGGGCACAACTTTTGCATACGATCTCCATTTAGGGCACTCAATATCTTGTCGGAAAGATCTATCCAAGAAGTACACATTCCATTTGGCCTAGCATCTCCCTTTAAAGCGGTGGTGACCGCTTGTTGTTGGTTAACACCTCCGCTTACGCTATCCTTCCACTATGCTTGATCAATGGTTGAGAACGCTCCTGAAGTAGATCAACGGTTAGCGTTAATTCATGATTTATGCTTTACTCTATCCTTCCACTATACTTGATCAACGGTTGAGAGTGCTCCCGAATTAGATCAACAATTAGTGTTAACTTCGGCCTTCAATGCTTCAGGCAGTTGCTGGTGGTAGAAACTCGTTTCCCCCAAGGACATACTCCCGGAGTGACGTAACTTGTTGATGTCACTGCTGACTTGGCACTGGCCGAGTGGCTACCACATGTCACTTACATTTGTGACTTACGTGTACCTAAAATTCCAACTGGACCTTGACACTTGTCACCATTTGATTATGCCATGTGTCCTTGCTGGCGTGGTCTTTACTTACATGGATTTTCTAATGCGTCACGTGTCCTCCTCCTGGATCTAACAGTCGTAGGTTCATCTGAATCCTTGATCCAACGAATGTGATCAGTTCTAGATCAATGTTCTAGATTCATTTCGACCTTCGAGACTTCGGGTCATTCGCTTTTCCCACTTCCCAATTCTCCCGGAGTAATATTCCTCGAAGAATAAACCTCGAGTGACTTGACTTCATCTAATGATCCTTCTTTGACACAAAAATATTAACACGATCCAACAGTTGTTGGGAATTCGACTATTCGAGATCTCGGGCCTTTGGCTTTACTTATCCTATCCTTACATTTTATTTTGATCGGACAGTCAATATAACTCCCAAAATATTTCTTAGATCGGATGACTCATGTCCTTCCTTGATCTTAACGGCTAGAAAACCGCCTGAAGCTCCTGCTTCATATCTGTCGATTGAGATATAATTCTTCCCAACCTATGACTTCCCCTCAATCTGATGATCTTGGATTGTCTTGAAATGATAATGGATGGCTCATGTGCGTCATCTCTTCTGAGCCTCATGTGTGTCATCTCTTCTAAGCTTTTGGGTTTATACTTGGATTCCAATTGAACCAAGATCGTTGATTTGTTGGCAATTTGATCCCTATCGCATTTCTGCAATGCGCTTTCCCTTCTGAGCTTCGATAAGCATTTCTTGCTTTTTATATGTTTCATCGCTATTTATCCTGAGCTTTTAATAATTATTTGTGCATCATTTACTCCTTTTGTACATGGATTATCTGTATACTACCTCTCATGACCTTTAGAGTCATAGGATCACTATTAATCCTATCGTGATAAATAGTGATCATGAATTTCTTCTGCCACAAGGTGATCTTCCTCTTCCCCAAGGTGATCTTTTATTTTGTTTTGATTATTGTACATGTTGGACTCATGTTGCCATCAATGAAAACACATAATCAATATTGACAATAATCTCCCCTTTTGTCTTTGAGGGAAACATATATGTAAAACAAAAATGAGTTCATACCTTTGCTCCCTCTATCATTGATATTCTTTTCTATCTGATAGAAAATTTGTTTTATGCTTAACTTTGTTTCACTGCTTCTCTCCCCCTTTGACATCAATGACAAAGAGTGAGGCTCTCACTATTTTTCTCCCCCTGTGAATTTACTAACTTATTATCTCAGTCCATTGGGATATTTGTGTTCAAATAAGTAGTTCTCTTGATACCAACTTGTAGTGATACCCATTTGTAGTGATCAAGTCTTTCAAACCTTAATATAATTACTTTCTTATTTGATAACCAAAATACTCCCCCTAAGTTTTTACTGACTTTCCTTTGTCAAATAGAACAAGAGTATGAATCTTACTAATATGTTTCATCTGCTTCTTATTCTTCTTTGATATTTCATAGGAATATCAATTGATGATTGATACCAATTGATTTAATACCAATTTTGTTCTCAATTGATCTTTGCTAAATGATACCCCTTGAACTTCTTTGTTGCTTTTCCTCTTCTCCCCTTTTTACAAAAATGACAAAAAGGATATTTACTTGTTCCCTCTAAGGTTATACTCCCTGTAAGGAAATGCTCCCTTTTGTCCATTTTCTCCTTCTTGTATTCTACAACTCCCCCTATCAATGATTTTTCTTTCTTTGGCTAAAGGATTATGACATCATTAGGATTGTGTCATATTCTTCTATAGGGACTTCCCTTTCTTGAGCTTGATCTATTTCGTATTGAATTTCACATTCCTTATTAGGACCTTCACCCATCATTTTCCTGTTATTAATTTCTTCATTTTCAGGAGCAAGATCATGTTTCTTGCTTTCTCCTTTAGATTTTCTTCTTTGTATCTTTCTATGAGATATTCTACTTTTCGGACCTTTTCTTTCTAATTGTGTTTTTGGAGATTTGTCATCTCCTTTCTTCTTCCAAGTTTTATTAGGTTTTCTCCCTGACTTGAATGCTTTCTTTAAGGATCAACTTTTTTAACTCCTGCAACTTTGGGATTTGCACCCAAACCTATCATAGTTGTAACATCTCATTGTATGACAAAATTTTGTTGTGTGCCCAACAAAATTGCATCTCCAACATCTAATTGAGTTTTTGTATTTTCCTGCGTATCCTTTCTCTAGTTTATTGCAGTCCATTGTTTTATGGCCAAAGTTATGACAAGAAAAGCAATAGCCATTGAAGGTGTTTCCATTCTTGAATTTATTTTGGCTTGAGAGATATGTCTTTTGATTTTCTTCTTCCTTTTTACTTCTATAGCTTCCTTCCTTAACAAAGTTCATGACTTGTAATTACTTTGTAATTGCACCTTTTTCCTTTTGAGAAGGATGATCCTTTCTCATGTTTGTAAATGGTGCTCCATTTATGATTGTATTTATTTTTATTGTATCCAAGACCAACTTTGTCACCAGCTAATCTTTAATTGTTCCAAATATTATCTAGGATAGCTGAGCTATTCTGGAAATTGACAGTTTTATTTGTCTTTTCATTCATCTTTTTGAGATTGGTTATTTCCAATTTCAACATGTGACATGTCTCTTCCTTTTTAGTTAACTGAATATTCAGGGATTCTTCGACTTTCTTAGCATGTTCAATTTGAGTCTTTAGATTGATGACTATTTATTCTATCTCATCCAAGACTTCTTTTCATTTAATAGTTTTTTCATATGTCTTCACTTCTTCCATATCTTTTGTTAGATCAAAAATTTTAGTTTTCAATATTTTGATTTCTTCCTCGTATTCTAGTTGAATCCTTTTGAGGTTGATGGATTCTAATTCAAACATTTGGCATGTTTCTTCCTTTTTAGTTAATTGGATCTTCTGGGATTCTTCCTTTTTCTTGGCTTCTTCAATTTGAGTCATTAGATCTGCATTAGTACTTTCATTTATCGTTTTGAAGTTGATGATTTCCAATTCCAACATGTGGTAAGAATTGTCTTTCCTAGTTAAGTAGATCTTCGGGACTTCTTCACTTTCTTTAGCTTCCTCAAGTTGAGTTTTTAGACTATTAACCAATTCTTATGTTTCTTTTAGTACTTATTTTCTTTTATTTTCATGTGTCTTTAATTATTCCATCTCTTTTGTTAGATTAGCAACTTTGGTTTTCAAACTTTTGATCTCTTCTTCTTTGTTTTCTAGTTGAAACTTTTGTTCATGCTCTTCATAGTTAGATTGATCTAACTATTGTAGTAGCAACATATATTTCTTTTGAATTTTCTCCAACTCTTCAAAAGTGCACATAATTGTGTATTCAAGTTGGTCAAGAGCATCCTTAGTAACTTCAATATATAGACTATGTGTTGGTTCCATACTAATCACTTCAAATGTAGTTATAACATCATTCTTAAAATCTAATAGTTTTTCTTTCGTGAATACTGTGGTGTTCATCAATTCCTTGATGTAGTAGTCTTCGTTGTTGATGACTGGGGTTTGCATCAAATCATGTATTTCATTCTGATTAGAAATCTCTTTCTCTATATTATGTTCTTCAATCTTATTGGAATTCTCCTTTTCTTTATCTTGTTCCTTATTTGGATAAGAATTATCTTCTTCTAAGTTTTGTTCTTTATTCTGACAAGAATCCTCTTTATCTGAGTCTTGTTCCTTACTTCGATAGGATTTCTCTTCTTCTTGTGCTTCATTCTGATAACAATTTTCTAGTTGGAGCCATAATTCTTTAGCAGATTTGTGGTGCCTCATATTTTCTTTGACTTGGTCTGACAATCCATCATGGATTGCTTTTACGGCTAATGAATTGTTTCTCCTTGCTTCCTATGCAATTTTGGTTTTGTTCTTTGAAGTAGTTAAGTGTCAGGGCTTATTTACTACTGAATCCCAAACTCCAGATCCTCTTGACTTCAAATATCTTTTCATATTTTCCTTCCATGAAGAATAATTTGTTCCATCAAATAAGGGAGATTCATTTGTGGAGATAGAAATTTGTCCACCCATTTCTTCATAATCTACCTTCTAGTGTTTAAATTGTGCTGAAGGCACCCTCTCTGATACCAATTGTTGAAATGTGCGCTTGACACTAAGAGGAGGGGGGTGAATCAGTGTCACAAAACTTTGGACAATTTTCCACTTTTCATAAATTAATTGAACAACATATATTTACTTCAATTTCTCAACCAATATATAAAAGAAAAAATGTATTATTTATTTATTTAACTTGAATGAATACATAAGATCAATCTTCATCTTCAAACAATTATGAGAGATCGAGCTCTCTGTTACAAGACCCAGCTTGTAGTTCTCGAATCCAACTAAGAAATGAGGAATCCAACCCTCATAACAAGTCCCGGCTTGTTGATCTTAGATCCAACTGAGATGTGAGGAATCCAATCCTCATACAAGACCCAGCTTGTAAACAAGCACCAACCTGATAGAATGAACCTTCATTAAATCCATTATATATAAATATATATACTTAAACAAATTCAACTACATCTTTTGTTCACCATACTTCTTTGTTTATATAGTCTCCTAATAGGTATGAGTTTGAAGCATTATGTCCTTTTGATTGAACCATTACACCTCTTCATTTGAATTAATAATAATAATTTCTATTATTATTATTATTATTATTAGTTTTATTTAAAAACTTCAAATCCCTTGTTTTGCATTTTATTTTGTTATGGCTAAAAACTCGTCACTACAAATGTTGTAGAAATCGAGTTCTATGGAGGCGCTTCCTTCAAACCATGTTTTTCATATGACTATATGTGCAGAACCACGAGCTTATTAATTTAAGCGTTGCCTCTTCTTTCACCCTTATTCCTCTATCATGAGACCAATGTTTCATGCTTCAGAATTCTTCCCCTTTTTCTTTTTAGCCCCCATATGTCCAGTGTTGGGACCGTTTTCTCCAGGCTTCAATGCTCTAGAACTTTTATTCTTTTCACCAAATCTTGTTATCTTTGAAGTGATATCTTCTGGAGTGTTATATTTAGAGAAACTTCAATTCACGGTTTTAATCCTCATCATTGATCACGAATTCGGATCAATGGTCTGATCATTCTTTTTAAAAGACTCATTTCTCACAATTTTCTTATCCTTATATAATGGTTGGGATTCAATCGTGAGATGGACAGTTGTCGTTTCCTATGGTACTTCGCAGCTTCAAGGGCTTGTTCTTTTTATAAACTTCAAATTCTCTCGAAATTTTCACTGAAGCGTTAATTTTCGGAGCTTCGGTACTCTAGGACTCCGAGTTACTAGAACTCTAAAGTAGTTCAATTCCTCCAGAGTGATAACCTACCGAATAAGTCATAAAGCAGTGGTGACTGCTTTCTATCGGTTAACACCTCTGCTTACGCTATCCTTCCACTATGCTTGATCAACGGTTGAGAACACTCTCGAAATAGATCAACGATTAGAGTTACTTTGTGATTTACGCTTTACTCTATCATTCCATTGTACTTGATCAACGGTCGAGAATGCTCCCGAATTAGATCAACAACTAGCATTAACCTCTGCCTTCAGTGCTCCGGGCAGTTGTTAGTGGTAGAAATTGGTTTCCCTTGAAGGACATACTCCAGGAGTGATGTAACTTGCTGACGTCATTGCTGACTTGGCACTGGTCGAGTGGTTGCCACATGTCACTTAAATTTGTGACTTACGTGTACCTAAAATGCCAACTAGACCTTGACACTTATCACCATTTGATTACGCCATGTGTCCTTACTGACGTGGTATTTACTAACGTGGATTTCCTTATGTGTCACATGTCCTCCTCCTAGATCTAATGGTCGTAGGCTCATCTGAATCCTTGATCCAACCACTATGATCAGTTCTAGATCAATGGTCTAGATTCATTTCGGCCTTCGGGACTTCGGGTTATTTTCTTTTCCCACTTCCCAATTCTCCTGGAGTGAGATTCCTTGAAGAATAAACCTCAAGTAACTTGACTTCATCTAACGATCCTTCTTTGACGTGAAAATCTTAACACGATCCAACGGTTGTTGGGAATTTGGCTATTCGGGATCTCGGCCCTTTGGCCTTGCTTATCCTATCCTCCCATTTTATTTTGATCGGATGGTCAATATAACTCCTGAAATGTTCTTAGATCGAACGACTCATGTCCTTCCTTGTTCTTAATGGCTGGAAAACCTCCTGAAGCTCATGCTTAAGATCTGTCGGTTGAGATCTAATTCTTACCAACCTCTTACTTCCCCTCAATTTGACAGTCTTGGACTGTCCCAAAATGATAATGGACGGATCATGTGCGTCATCTCTTATGAGCCTCATGTGCATCATCTCTTGTGAGCTTTTGGGTTTATACTTGCATTCCAACTGAACCAAGATCTTTGACCTGTTGGGAATTTAATCCCTATCGCGTTTCTGCAATGCTCTTTCCCTTCTGAGCTTCGATTAACGTTTCTTGCTTCTGATATGTTTCATCACTATTTCTCCTGAGCTTTTAATAATTATTTGTGCATTCTTTACTCCTTCTGTACATGGATTCTATGTATGCTGCCTCTCTTGAGCTTTAGAGTCATAAGATCACTATTGATCCTATCGTGATCAATAGTGATCACGAATTGCTTCTGCCACAAGGTGATATTTTATTTTCTTATGGTTACTGTACATGTTGGACTCATGTTGCCATCAATGACAACAAATAATCAATAGTCATATCATTGTTCATTGTTGTAAATTTATAACAACCATTGCAACTTATCTTGTCTCGTGTCTTAAAGAGGTATTAATTGCATGTTTGGACTTGGAAATAATCATATATATGTTGTAAAGTGTTCTTGTTTTGAGCAAGTACTTAAACAAATTCATACCTCTTCTACTGCCTTGACCTAGATCAATCTTTCGATGATCAAGAGAGGGGGCAATAGGCTTGGCTACTATACTTGCTACTTTGATCCTTTGAGGTCACCAAGGTAGCCTCCCATGTGGTGGACCTCTTCCATTACTAAAATGAGGGAAGTTCTTACTAAGGTGACAGTGGTAGGATCTTCCATAGTTACGCAAGATTTGGGGTCTTGTGTTGAGCTTTGCATAAGTACAAATTCTGTGATAACAAGCCTGTTGAGCAATGCCATGAACCTGTTGTTGGAGGAGATAGATCTGCTCAACAAATTTGTTTGCATGATCTGCCTTGGTATGAGTGTGGGAGGAATATGTCGGTGAAGATGAAACATGAAGAGATATATCAATGGGGGCTAATGGTTGGAACCCCAAGAACACCTAGAAAGGGTCGTGGCCAATAGAGCTATGAAGGGATCTATTATAAATTTTCTTGAATTGGAAGTGCAAAGGCATCCCCATAGGTGAAGCAACAATATCTTTGTGCTCTTATACAATCTTGACAACCCACTTCTGATGTATAAAAAGGTCTTGAGTCGAGGTTGTGGAATTCACAATGTCCTTCTATTCACCTTTTGACTGGATTGTGAAGAGGCTAAACTTTATGGTATGAGAGATTACTTTACAGCACTATTTTTCCAAGATCAATGAAAAGGTAGTAGTAAGAACTACCTTTGGTACCCTGTAGAGTTGACCCCCTAGAGTAAAAATGACAATACGGGGTCGAGACTCATAAAAAACATGACATTTCCACATATATGGTTGTCCTAAAAAAACATCACAGAATTCAAGCGGGGCAACATCACACAATACCTCATCCTTGAAGGGCCTAATGTCATAGGAAAAGAAACACTGCTAGTTGACACAGAGATCGCATCCATGGTGGAGCCACGCAATGTTGTATGGATGTGGGTGTGGTGTTGTCGACAAATCCAACTACTTGATGACCTCTGTTAAGATTAGGTTCTTTTAGCTTCCACTGTCAACAATGAAATGTAGTGGGGTCCCATTCACCCACATCTATGAATGGAAGAGGCACTCCCCCTCTTCAAGCTTCTCTAGTTCTTTTGGTTGGATTCTTCTGATCATGATGGTAGCAATGGGTTATGCATCGATGATATGTTTCCCTTTATTGTGTTATGAATCAAAGTGTGAGTCGAGGTTCGACATTTTTTACTTTGAGCCTGGACACCAATGACTATTTTGAGTGGAATTCACCATTGTTGTGCTAGTGGCTTTTGTGGAACTCACAACACTTTCTAGTGTCCTTTTTCGTATTCACGTTACCCTTCTTTGCTTGCGTCTTGGACTAGTTGTCTTGAGGTTGGTTGTTATGTGAGTTAGGGCCATCTTTACCATACTTTGGTTGATGTGAATTTGCATACCAACCAAACTCCAGTTTATTCCACTACTTAAATTTATGTTCGATTTTGACAACATATATATAAGCAGCTCCCAGTGATGAGATTCACATAAACTCCATTTCTATTTGGATGTACCTGTGTAGATCCCCATGGTATTTTAGAACCATATTCCACTCAGATTCTTTGATACCCATCTTGGTACACAAGGTATGGAATGTAATTGTGAACTTTGACATTGTTTGGTCCTATTATCGCACAGTTTGTAGCTAGGTCAAATGGCTATGAAGTAGAAATCCAAACTAGCATAACAGGAACCTATCCCACCCAATGTCACCATGATGGGGAGGTTGTTTCTCTTTAGGGAGGTTAGGCCCAGGGGAGACATCCCCAGTAACCTGGAGTTTTGAAGAGGCAAAGGTTTAAAAGTCAAAGTAAAGTTCCCCCTTCATAGGTCACCACCAAAACAGATAGTCCTGGCTAAACAACCAATAATGAAGTGTAGGACAGAAGAAGAACACCTACCTAGAACAAAGCAACAATAAACCAATATATATGCAGGCTATGATTCAATGGGTTAGTACTTCATAAGACTATCTGATATCAATATATAAGCAATTATAACAATGAATATTGACGAAGTCAATGTTTGTTAATATAGCAATGAAATAATATCACTTCACCAATAAGTATCAAGATGATGTANAGAAAAAACACTTACATATCACCATGAAATAGCATGCAAACCCTAGTTGTAAACCTTCCTTCAAGAGAAATGCCAAAAATGCCAAGAAATGCCTTCCTTCAACAAGTGCGCCTCACTAAATCAGCAAAACTATCCAAGTAGGGTGCAAAAATCGGACCTCACTAATGAGTGAGTGATGTGTTATGTCAAAATGAGGCTAAAACTCCTTAATATATAGTGTATCAATTACCTTAATTAATTTTAGGTCATAAAAATGATCGACAAGACCAGAATATTGTTTTTACATTAAATTGTCAAATTAAAACCCTAACTAAGCAGTAAAAAGGGTAAAATCCCCTTCAAGGGAGGCGCTAGCCCTTTTTAAGGCAGATGAGACATCCAGGAGCAAAATGTTTGCCCCTCAAGAGCCTCTCCAACATGCCACACGTGTCACTGCTGCCCAGTCTGCCTCTAAAAATGTCCATGAAGCTAGATGAGGTCATGGTGAGGATGGGGGCATCCAGGGCCTTCCAAGGCCAACGTTCCACTGAAAAGGGGTCATTCCCCCCAGGCCGGGCTCCGCCAAAGTGCCTTTGATGGAACGTCCTCTTCTTCTCTAGTGCAAAACCTCGGTCAAACATTGTCCTATCTTTGTCCCCTTGATGCGGTGTCAGCAACCATCTGATGGGCTCTTCAGCCCCATGGAGGTCCGAACTGATCATCTCCCCATGTGTACCAGTCCAAATGGTACATGTATGTTGGGTATGGTCCTGCACATCAAAAACTACGCCCTCCATGGGCTCATCAGTCACCGGGATCATAGCAATGTTAATCATGTTTTCATCATTGATATTATCAAACATATGCATAAGTCCCTAATACATCATTCAATAGCTCAAAGAGATTACAAAAACCTACAATACATGACTGGAGAAAAAGACAAGACGTCCTATTGGGCTAGTATCCACAAGAAACGGGAAGTCTCCAGGAAGGTTTCATCCAAGCCATGTAAATGAGATGATGTGGCTAGGGGATGCCCAGACATGTGGGTAGAGTGAGAGCTAGGGATGCATAATGTTATATGTGGGTGCCTTTGCAGAAGGTGAGTTGTACCCGTCATGGATGCAATTTTTCCAAGCCCGTTCTTGCCCTTATTATTTTCTTTTATTTTCTTTTTCTTGTTCTTTTTCTTTTTATTCAAGGGATAACCAGAGAACACTGCCTTGGCATGGTGACCAGAGATGACAGTGTTACCCACAAGTACTTTCACATAGATGATAAGGATGGCTCGTGATGAGACCCCCTTTCCTTTGGCCATGCAACCAAAGGTCACTGCCCGAGCGTGGTTACCAGATGGTGGCAGTTTCATACTGTTAGGTACCCATGAACCTAATAGGTTGGCTCGTGATGAGACCCCCTATCCTCTTGACTAGGTCTTGTTTATATTTTTCGGGTCCTTCTTGTTTCTTGCCGAGAGGATTTTTATTTCCTTCTCGAGGATCCCTGGGTGAAGCATCTCGAGGTTTTATTTCTAGGCTTTTATCTTTTACCAGCTGCTTTTACCTTCTGGGCCTTTA
>SNQJ01S0174674.1:0-13712 GCA_010110895.2 Picea sitchensis | reverse complement strand
ACGAGTTGTAATAATTTTTTATATGACCTAATTTTGTAAGTTGTTGTGATGGAGAGGAGTAAGGAGGGTGGATCTTGAGGGTTAGATCATAGGCTGAGGAGCCTGCCAGCCTGGTGTGATCTATTCCCCCTCATAATAAATCTCGACCCAACTGAGAAGAGTTGTAAAGCACGTGGCGCTGTAGTTGCGGAACTACTATAATAAAATAGCTAAGAGCCAGATCTTTGTGGACGTAGCCCAAGGGGGTGAACCATGGTAAAAACCTGTGGTATGTGATGGAATTCATGTGTTTCTTTATTGTCTTCAATAGTTGTTTCTTTACTAAATGAATGAGTTGATTATATTTCATGCATAATAGTGAATGTCAATTTATTGCATCAATAAGTTAAAATAGAATTCTCAGCACACACTTCCCTGATCCGCACTCAGTCCTGGGCTGAAAACACATGCGTATTGCATCCACCCATTAAGAATATCTCGAGTGAGACTGTGCAGTGTACCCTGTTCAATGCGTTGCCTTTTGGTTTACCAGGAGGGTCGATAGTTTTAGAGGCTTTGTTGGAATCCTGAATAGATATGAACCCTGGGTCACTTTAGATAAGAATACAAACTCAAACATATAAATAATAACCAAAAAATGGTTTTGTTTCCATGGGTTGGAACAATAGAGGATTGAGTAGACAGGATCTATTGAACATTTTCGAGATCTGTGGAAAGAAGGTCAAGAGAACACTGAAGCAAACGGTGAAAAGGAGAAAAGAATGAGCCACTACAAGGGGATGTTGAGACCATGGAATCCCACAAAGGAAGAAATCAAAAGTTGGATGAAGACAAAAGAGATGGAGTTTTTACAGAAGGATAACAGAAACCCTAGAGTAACACCACACACATATCTTGAGAAATATGTGTTTACTGATTTGCATGAAGAATTTTTCTGTGATTTTCCACACTTATTGCAGGAGTGGATATTAAGGTTGAAGGATAACCATGCAATGAACCGGATCATAAAGTTAGAGTGGACCCTAGTACAGATTGATTAGTTACAGTAGGTGAACAACAAATTCACCCGTGCAGTAGATTTTTGCCTCGACAGTATTGTAGCAGGCTTTATAACAGAATTTGCAGTCGATACATCTAAGTCGTACAACATAGTGGAGAAATAGTTTCTACATGGGACTTGAGTAAGGTATATTAGATCATTGTATACTTATATTAAGATACTAATACACAACAAATGGGTAATGGCAATGGATTCAAACAACTAAACTTCCCTGCGTGCATGGGGGAAGGGGGGAAGCATTGATAGAAAGAGGAGAAATGGAAGGAGGAATAGATAAGAGAAATAAGGAGGAACCCTTGGACCCAATCATGATGGACAGTGACCAGATCAAGTGGATAATGGTGACAGTTGGAAAGACACATAGCGGAGTACTCTACCAATACAAGGTGAATACCAAGAAGAGTGTCGTAGCCGCGAGGGAAGGATTGGAAAGTGATGAAGAAGAGGTAGAGGATCTCTGGGATGTGGAGCAGATTGAGGAACTGATGACAACAACATATGAGAGGAATACGAGAGGTCTAAGAGAGGGAAGAGAAGGAAACAATCCTATCCATATTAATGTCATTATGGAACCGATAAACCCATGTGCCACTAATACACCAAAAATAACACCACCGTTTAGACAACCACATTTCGGGGGAAGAAAGACAATAGGAAGTACATCTATAAAAGGAACAACAACTGGAGGAGCCAGTTCAAGCAACACTAGTCAAGTATCTACACCACGTGGAGGTAGTAGTTCAACATTCAAGATGGTAGGACACGATCCCACCATCAGGTTACCAGAATTCAAAGGAGAAGCGTCAGAGGACCCGAAAAAACATTTGTTTATCTGTGAAAATATTTGGGAAGAAAAACAGATCACAGACGAAGATACTAAACTGACACAACTATCGATTACACTAAGGGATCATGCACTGTATTGGTATATGAGTTTAGCTACAAAAAATCCACCAGGGACAACCAGAACGATTGAAGACATCAAGAAATTGCTGATAAATGAGTTCCAGAAGCCAAGTTTAGAAGATCAGTACATGAAAAATATGATAGAAATAAGACAGAAACCAAGAGAATCCATATAGGATATTGACCAGAGATTCAAGTGACTAAAAGGAAACTTGAATTATATCATAACCGATATGCAACACAGGCACCTGCTCTTCAATTCACTGCTACCACACTTAAAATACCCATTGCGACAACAAAAGTTTCAGACACAGGCATAGTCTCTGTAGGTAGCCCTGCAACTGGAAGAAAACCAATATCAGCAGACGGATCCAACCATTGAATAAATGAAGGAGGATTTGAGGAACTTAACATTCCAGCAGAACCAGAACAAAATCAAGGACACACGAGAAGTCGTTTGGTGTACGACATGCATGACGAAAGGACACCACAAGAACGAATGTCCAACATTCGCGCAGTATATGGAAGAAGGAATGCCAAATCTGTTACCAACAGGAGGACTATAGTGCAAGATCTCTAAGAAACCAGGACACGATGCATATCATTTCCCAATGATGCAGAAATACCAGACAGTTCCAAAGAGTTCAGATTGCAACTTTTGCAAGTCAGTGGGCCATGATGATGAAGATTGTAGAACTATGGATTTAATGTGAGAGAGGACATCAGATGCATATAGGGTGCAAGCATAGATGATGACTGGGCAAGCGACACCACAATTTAACCAAGGTCCAACCCCATACAACATTGTGCAACAACAATACAATACTGCACAACAACCATATAATACCACACAACCTCATTACAATACCACGTAGTACAATAAGGCACCTCCATATAATGCACCAAGAGGAGATTGAGTTGGTTACAGAGATGGAGGATGAGAAAGAGGAGGCTTTAGAAGTGGTAGAGGAGTAGTAGTATGTCACAACTGTCAACAACTAGGACATTATGCAAGGGAATGTCCACTTCCACCAACAACTTGTATGTATTGTCGTGCATCAGACCATGATACAGAAGAATGTTTGAAACTGCTAGTAAAGATCGAGGAAAAGAGGAATCGGAAAAACTAGAATGTTCAATGGATTTCATCTGAATCAAGGGAGGAAGGATGAAACATCAACATAGTTACGCATGGAGGAGATAAAATAGGAAGCAATGCAGTTCGACAAGAACCAACACAACACCAGTGGGTGAAGAAGAATGTCAAACCAAGGAGAACTTTTGATGCACAGAACGAGAAGGACGCATTTAAGCAAGCCAGAAAGGAATTCTTGTAGCAAGACACCGTGTCGACTTCAACTATGCAGCAGAGAAAGGAAGTGCCAGAGTACGAGATGCCTCCATTATTGGATCATGCAAAAGAAATGCAACCCTTGGGACAAGTAAGTACAATCAAAGGATTTTTACAATCATGTGTAAAACTATTAAATGATCCATCTGCTATCAAAATATTACAAAATATATTAGAAAAATGTAGCATAGAGACAGAAGGAAAACTAGAACAAAAAACATTCAACCACCTACATACAAGGAGACGAACTAGTAGGGAGTTCAAACTGAATGCCAACATCGGATATTTCAACATGGAAGATATCATATTGGATCTAGGATCCGAAGTTAATGTATTACCCAAGAATACATGGAAATGTATGGGACATCCCACATTAGGATATTCACCTCTTCAACTAAAACTAGAAAACCAACACAGAGTTCTACCAATTGGTAGATTGAAAGGAGTGACAGTAGACCTGGATGGAGTGTGCACTAAAGCAGACTTCGAAGTGATTGAAATAGTGGATGACACAACACCATACCCAACATAGCTTGGATTGGATTGGGCGTTTGAAAACAAGTCCATAATCAATTTAAAGACCCAAAAAAGTATATTTGTGTCAAAGGAATACATGATCATTGCACCATTGGACCCATCAAAAGGGGAGAGGTTTGTAGAACCTACTTGTTGTGACTTAGAGGAAATCAATCAGTTGTACAAAACAACTGTTCACAATGAGGATTATGTAAACCCAACTGGAGATCGGATACTTAGTTGGTGGAGCATTACTTCATGTGTGACAGACTTCGAAACAGGTCTAGAAAATTGGCAACAAAGGCTACATGAAGTTTACACAAGAAGGTGTGTAAGAATAGACCGCATAGTAAGATAAGGGAACCACCCAGTTTCCATAGAGTGAATGATCTAGAGGTATTCTTGGTGCAATACGAGGATGAAGTGGTAGAAAAACAGAGACTCTTAGCACTTGATATAACACTCAAGGCCAGGCCTGCAAGATGGTGGGGTGCACACAAAGAAACAATCATGAATTGGTACCAATGTAAGTGGTTATTGCACATACGATTTGGCGCAGAACATAAAATAAAAAAGAAACATAAGTACGATGGATAGGGGGCACCAGTGGAACACTTGGAGAAGTGCAGAATGCTGTGGAAGATGACACCCCTAGAAGAATGGTCTCATAATTTTGTACACACCTTAGAAGGCATACCAACAAACTGGTATATGGACCAGGAACTGTGCAACAGAACTTCGAGCTGGATAATATTGCAACAAAATTTTGCAGTCACTTTCTCATTAGAGAATGAGAACCCTGACATAGATGCAACACTTAAGCATATAAAATGAGTGATATTCATTAAGCAACCAGAAGTCGAACTCATAACAGAAGAACAACAACGAAACAAACAGACATTCAAAGAACCATCGTCATGCTACCATGTGCAGGAGGAAGAACTAGATGAAGACAATCCATGTGATGTTCAGATCGAGGAAGCAGAAGGCGAAAGAGAAGGGGAAGGTCCACCTATAGAATCAAAAGTAATTTCCGCGCTGATCAAGGTGAAGAAATTCAACATTGGGACAGTTGAGAATCCAAAAATGGCCATCATTGGAGACTATTGGGATGAGAAAATAGTGGAAAGCATGATAGAGTTACTGTGCGAGTACAATGACCTATTCCCCACAACATTTACAGAAATGAAGGGCATATCAGGAGAGCTAGGATAAATGAAGATACCACTCAGTTGAAGCAAGAACGATTAGAAAACAACCATACAAATTAAACTTGATATATAAGCAGAAATTCAAAGATGAGATCGACAAGATGCTCGAAGCTAGAATTATAGAACCTGTGGAAGAATTAGAATGTATAAGCCCGATGGTAGTTCATGAGAAAAAAAAATATGGGATAATAATATGCATCGACTTGAGGAATTTAAATGATGCATGCCTACACGACCCGTTCCCTACACCTTTCATGGATGAGGTGTTGGAGAACATAGGAGGTCACGAATCTTACTCCTTCACTGATGGATTATCAGGCTACCACCAGATCAGGATCACACAGGAAGACAGATGCAAGACCATGTTTTCTACAAAATGAGGATCCTACCAATACATAGTCATGCTGTTTGGACTGAAGAATGCACCACCAATATTTTCCAGAGTAGTCATCGTTGCATTTAAGGAGTTTATCCACCATTTTCTAGAGGTATAATTGGATGACTGGACAGTCTATAGTCTATTGAAAGATCATGCAGAGGTCTTGCAGTTGATGGTGGAAAGATGCAGGCAATGTTAGATATCGTTAAACATAAAGAAATGTATTTTTGGAACACCATTCGAGATACTATTGGTCCATACAGTGTGCAAGCAAGGTTTACAAGTAGATCCTGCAAATATTGAAGTAATTGTTAACTTTCCACCACCAAAGACAGTCCTTCAAATAAGAGCAACATTGAGACACACAGGATACTATAGAAAGTTTAATAAAGGGTACACGCAAATTACCATGCCAATGGAGAAATTGTTAAGGAAAGATACAAAGTTTCAGTGGAATGAATATTGTCAACACGGTATGGATACGCTGAAAGAAAAGATGGTCACCGCGCCAATAATAGTATTTCCAAACTAGGAGAAGACATTCCACATACATGTATATGCATCAACCACAACACTTGGATCTATTTTAGCACAGCCAAAAGTGGGAGATTCAGATCACCCTATAGAATTTGCGAGTAGAAAACTATCATAATCAGAAAAGAACTATAACACTATAGGGAGGGAAGGCCTAGATATGGTCTATGCATTGCATAAATTCAGACATTACTTATTGGGAAAGCACTTTAATATGTTCACAGATCAGTCATCCCTTAAATACCTAGTCAACAAGACAATGTTGTGGGGGATAATCTTTCGATGGTCATTACTATTTCAAGAGTTTGATTTTGAAGTAATATTCAAGGCAGGAAAGATAAATGCAGGACCTGAACAATTATCAAGGGTCACAAACGACGAAGAACCTACAAACTTAGAGGACAACGTTTTCAGACGCATAGTTATTTTCAGTCCAGATCGTAGATGAATACTTTGTAGATGTCATCCAACACTTCAGTACAAGTACTACGCCACAGTAATATAACACCATGGAAAAGAAAAAATTGGTAGTCTGGGCTGTAGACTATCAGCTGATCACAGGACATCTATACAAAATTGTTGCAGATAACATCTTGCAAAGATATGCGCTAGAACACGAAAGACCAAGGGTTTTAACAGAAGCCCACGAGGGAATAGAAGGAGGACATTATGCAGGAAAATCTACCATGCAGAAGGTATTGCGCATAGGACTATGGTAGCCAACCATTCACAGAGACTCAAAAGACTAATGCTAGAAATGAGATGTTTTTTAGAGGGTTGATAAACCCAATAGAAGGGACGAGATGCCATTACAACCACATGTAAATTTGTAGGTATTCGATAAATGGGAAATAGACTTTGTGGGACGAATCAACCCACCAAAAAAAATAACAGGAGAAAGGTACATTATCACCAAAACATAATACTTGACAAGATGGGCGGAAGCAACACCAGTGAAATATTGCAGCGTAGAAACAATGACACACTTTCTATTTGAACAAGTAATCACTAGATTTGGTTTCCCAAGAGTTTTGATGAGAGACCAAGGCACTCACTTAATTAACAACACTATTAAGGTTATGACTGAATAATTTGAAGTCCATCATCAAAAGAGCACACCATATCACCCACATGTGAATGGAACTGTAGAAGCATTTAACAAAATACTAGAAAACACACTGACAAAGATCTGTAATGTCAACAAGGATGATTGGGACCTCAAAATACCAACAGTACTATGGGAATATAGGACCACATGAAAGAAGTTGACAGGGAACACACCATTGAAGCTGGTATATGGCCAAGAAGCAATGGTGCCATTAGAATTTTTAGTACCCAGTCTGCGCATAGCAGCGATTACACACATGACAGAACGAGGCACAATACTGGACAGGCTGAATTAGTTGTTGATCATGGAGGAATATCATATCCTAGTAGGGTTACACCAACAAGTTCAGAAATAAAGGGACAAATCTTTGCATGAAAGACACATCAAGAAGAAAACTTTCAAGGAAGGAGACTTAGTATTGATGTATGACAACAAATCCATTCAACATCCAGGAAAACTCATAATGAATTGGTTAGGGCCGTACGAAATAAAAAATGTCACAGATGGGGGAGTTGTATAGTTGAAAGACTTAGGAGGTGCAGAACTCAGAGGGATGATCAATGGGAGCCGATTGAATATTTATATGGAGAGTCGACCACCCACAGCATGAAAGTCACCACGCAGCTAAAAATAAAAATAAAAAAAAATAGGATACCAAACGGTACCAATGGAGGTACAGTGCCTCAAAATGAAAAATATCATGCACACTTAGGAATACAAATCCAATGAAGACAAGGCCAATGTTCATTTGGAAACATAAACAAGTGGGAGAGGTAAAGATAAAAAAAAAAGTACTAAATGACGAAGGTAAGTGAAATTGAATGCCGAAAATGATCGACGAGACATCACATTAATCACACCAACTGGAGACGACGAGGGAGGTTAATGGAAAGTACAAAGGAACCCTAGGTTCATTGAATTCATAGTAAAGGTAGTGTCTTCGACAAGTTTCATACGATGCCCATACAAAGAAGGGACGCGGGAGCCAAAAGCCTATTGCGAAGTAAGAAGAGACAGAGAGTGATAGAGCCTACGATGCATAGAGAGAATTTCATAGAGGTTGAAGAGACCATTGAACTCGGAAGACAATCGAATTTCACTACCATGGAACCAACCAAACAAGCAGAACCAAGCCAAACATCCCAACACTCCATATTTAGGACCAGGGCACAAGTACAATCACAGGAAAGTGAACAACAACCGCCAGAGGTCGTCAATGTTGACGAAATCCCATCACCAGATACAACACCAATGAACCACACACCCGTGGTGGAAGAAACCCAACAGACAACACCTAAGGGAATGAATGTAGATATGTTGACAGAGGAACAGGGTCAACAAAACCAGGGCACAAGAATCCAAGCACAACCAAATAACCCTGAAGAAGGTCTGAGATTCAATAGGATGGCTCCAAAGCAGGCAAAAGCGACTAAACCAGATGTGTCACAGACAACCGTGTTAGACCATCCACAATATGGAGTAGTGGAAGACATCACGGGGTGGACATAACAGTATTCCAAAGAACGACCAATGGAGTCTGGAATCTCGAGTTAGACACCACCGAAAAAGGATAAGCAACAGGTACCTAGGTCACCACACAAGAAACCTGTCGCAGCCATTGTTTTTCTGCATATACCAAAAGGGGTACGAGTGAAATCAAACTTGCTAGGTTATGTTGAGAAGATAAAATACTCAGACCATGATGTAATGGACACATAAAAGTTCTCGGAGTTCGTGAAGAAATTATACCTACATATAGTAGGCATAGATGTATTTGGGGAATCGGTTCATCAACCAATCTAGTGGGAAATAGGGTTAGAAAGAATGATCATTTTAGGTCTATTGGAACTACCACACTTTGGCAGAGGACAGTATGCCAGAAGTTGCGTCAAAAAGTTGATGACAATAACACATGGCTGGAAAAGCGTGTCTCAATATACGTAGACCTCATTGCGCACATTAAAGTGATTCCATCACAGGGCATGGATCCTGCACAATTTCCTGACGACAAAACAAATGAGAAATCACTCGCAGAGGAGATGGAAAAGAAATATGGGACTGAAAGGGGGAAGCACAGAATCATCATCAAATGAAAAAGTGATTCCATGACAAAAATGGGTGCAAAAATCATGGTCCGCAAGATGGTAAGAAAATGCTGCAATGAGGAAGTCCTGGCTGGGGTTGTCACAGTTGTAGCACAGTGTGTCGAAGGAACCACATTCAGCTAGGCCCCTTATCTTTTGAATCTATTTCTGGATGACTGCAAGGATGCGCAGGATCTGGGAACATAATTTCATTATTCATGGATTCTCATGCTGATAGCCATTATGGAATGGAAGGAACCAGAATATGAATTTTTTGCCACCAGACCTAAACCCAATCATGGAGCGAGATATTTATCACTTGGCGCCACGTCAGTTGCCAAGCACAGGAAGATGAACGAAGTTGTATTCGAAGGATACCTTCACGACCTACAGGAGACCACTGCTAACCTCTAGATATTAACATCGTAAGATGTTGCATACTATCGGTACATAGATAACTTCAAGGCCACTTGACATGCGATGTGGATCTAGGCACGGAAGGACCCCAACAAGTAGTGGCTACAACTACACTATTGCATTACGAAAGGCGACATAGAAAAGGCCATCAAACATTGGGAATATGAATGGAGGATTCTAATCCTCACTCAAGACATACCTACAAGAATATAAGAAAAGGAGGTAGGGAAGGGAGAGACATAGCCTCAGGAATTCTCAGTGCCCAAGAAACCAAGGACGGGCCAGAGAAAAACAAAGCAGAAAAAATAATGGACATCTAAGACAAGAACCCAGAAGGGGAAGAAGAATAATAAGCAACCTCCCTAAGTACAACAAAATAAGGCCAAGGCTGCGTAAGGGATGAAACCAAGTGCCAATCCAAAAGAACCAAGCCTGGATAAGCGATTGAATACTTAAACAGGGGGTGCATGCAAGAAGATGAAGGTGCATAGAACACCTCTAGAGTACATGATTACTGAGGATGATGCAAAAATGATAGAACAAATGGTTCAGGATCGTACATCCAAGGATTTTGAGAATGTTGTGCACCACAGGGACATAATTCAAGAGGAGTTGGAAGAAATGTGACAGTTCCTCAAGAATATCGGAGAAGCATAGGCAGCGGGCAACAACATAGGAATAGGGTTGTCAACATCACAGACAAGAGAAGAACCTAAAGCAAGTGAGCAGGATACAGTCCACACAATACCGCAGCTGAGTGCAACATTTCACATTAAAACCAACATGTTTTGCATGGACGATATCATGGGGAAGATATCCCTAAAAGACTTAGCTCAACTCCAGTTGGTATTTCCATGGATACCATCCAAGGCTCTACATAAACTACAAGTTAGTGTTACCCAAGAGGTATAGTCTCATGCATGCACAGACACAACTGAATTACAGTAGGTAAAGGATAAACACGATGAATTGGAACTGATATATGAGCAGGCCAAGTTCAATACACAATAGGAGAGAGAACGCATGAACATATTGGAACAAAAAGTAGACGAAACTTATGAGAAGATTCCAAAGACTGCGCAAGGGCCGAAATCACAACAACTGAGAAGATTGATCAGATTGCGTAGGAAATCGATCAATATTAGCATGAGATCAAGAATCTCCATTAGCATCTCACACCTACCACTCCACCAGAGGTAATGGAGCAAAGGAATCAAGAGGCAACAAATAAGATACAATAAATAGAGCGACAGGTCAGCGCAACAACTAACTTTTTCGACAAAGCAACATAGCTCTGGATGAAGATGGAAGAGGATCAGCAGGTCCAATAGTGGGACAATGAAGCAGAAAGGATAAGCACAACTATCCAGAACATCAAGCAACAACATAAGACAATTTCCATCACAGAGCACATCAAAGGGGCACGGGATATGAAGAAACTACATGTAGAACTCACCCCTGCGCAGATGCAGAAAAAGGAGCGCCAGGCTAAAATGGAATGCTTCAAGAGAGAGTAGAAGAAGTCATTGCACAGAAAGAGGAAGCCAAGAAATATATGGCACAGACCCAGGCAGAGTGTGTAGTGTTGATCAATGATGATATTGCAATGCAGACAGTAGATGCACTCAAGGAGAAGACTGTGCAGGCTCAAACGCAAGAAGTAAATCTCATGGAGAAGTTCTAGGTGAACACTAGGGAGATAAACGAAGCTCACAAAGTTTAGGTGGCTTGGGACAAGCCACATGTCATTGCTGGGAGCCTATTGGAAGTAGGCCAAAGAGGAAATAAAATCTGTTTTGGGAAAGAAGGCATGCACGAGGGAAGCGACAACTGGAAGGAAGAGTAGCACATGCGCATGCATGGAAGACCTAACAAAGTTATGGTTAAGTTTTCTGCAATGTATTGTAATGGCTAGTAATCCAAAAATGTATAAATATAGATACCTAGGTCTCATAGAGGAGAGAGCGGATAAGTAGAGATGAGAGGAGTCCTGTTTTGATAATGAGTTGTAATACTTTGTTATACGACCTAATTTTGTAAGTTGTTGAGCTGGAGAGGAGTAAAGAGGGTGGATATTGAGAGTTAGATCGCAGGCTAAGGAGCCTGGTGTGATCTAGTCTGCCTCATAATATATCTTGACTTGACTGAGAAGAGTTGTAAAGCACGCGACGTTGTAGTTGCGGAACTACTATAATAAAAGAGATAAGTGCCAGATATTTGTGGACGTAGCCCGGAGGGGTGAACCACGATAAGACTTGTGTTATGTGATGGAATGCATGTGTTTCTTTATTGTCTTCAATAGTTGTTTCTTTACTAAATGAATGAGTTGATTATATTTCATTCATAATCATTAATGATAGTTTATTGCATCAATAAGTTAAAATAGAACTCTCGTCACACACTTCCCATATCCCCACTTAGTCCTGGGCTTCAAACACATACATATTGCAGCCATCCATTAAGATTATCTCGAGTGAGGCTGCACAGTGCACACTATGCGCTGTGTTTCCTTCTGGTTTACCAAGAGGGCCGATAGTTTTAAAGGCTTTGTTGGAATCCCAAATAGATATGAACCCTGGGTCACTTCAGATAAGAATATAAACTCAGACATATAAATAATAACCAACAACACATAAAACCAAAGATGACACTGAGAAACCACATAGGCACTCTGAAAGAGGAGGACATTCCCGAGGAAGACAAAGTGGTGGAAGATTTTTTTCTATAGGAAGAGGAAGAAGTAGAGGAGGATAAGTAAGGTGTTATGCCCATGGAAAAACATGACACATGTCTTGGGAATGTCTCGAGAAAAATAAATAAGGAGGAGGTGAAGCTCACATTTCAGAAGCACATAAAAGGGATGTTGAAGCAGAAGGCATAGAGGATGGAAAGTCCCTGATGTTGAGAAAGGTTCTCTTAAAACCAGAGCCATAAATTGAAAACCTAGTGCAGAGGAACAGTTTATTCAGGACAACTTGCAAAACTAAAGACAGAGTATGCAAGATGATAATTGACAGTGGGAGCACTGATAACTTAGTATCCACAGATATGGTGGAGAAATTGGAGCTGGATACAACTGCACATCCGAAGCCATATAAAGTCTCATGGTTGCAGAAAGGACACCAGGTAATGGTCACTAAACAATGCCTCATTGAATTTCATATAGGAGGATATAGATATGAAAATATCTGTGATGTGATTCCCATGGATGTATGTCATGTTTTGTTGGGAAGACGATAGTAGTTTGACAAAAATGTCATTCATGATGAGAGAAAAAATGCACACACCTTGGAGAAGAATGGTAGGACACACATGTTGCTGCCAATAGAGGATAAGAAAGTAGAATAATAAGCCAACAAACGCATACTTCTCATGAGTAGGAAGGAAATCCTAAGTGAAGTCAAGAAGGGACATGAGATGCAGTTTGTTGTGGTGAGGAAACCCAGAGTTTTCCTTACAAGTACTTCGATGGATGATTTACCTGAAGAAATTCAGGAGTTGTTGGATAATTTTGCTGACATAGTAGTGGATGAGTTTCCTAACTCATTGACACCCATCAGAAGTATCATCCATCATATTGATTTGATACCAGGAGAAAGTCTATCAAATAAAGCATCATATAGATTGACACCTCAAGAGAATGAGGAGGTAAAGAACCAAGTCCAGGAATTGTTAGACAAGGGTTTGGTCAGAGAAATCTTGATTCCATGTGCAGTACCAACTGTGTTGAGTCCAAAGAAGGATGGAGGATGGATAATGTGTACAAACTCGAGAGCCATTAACAAGATCACCGTCATGTATAGAATTCCTTTTCCAAGAATAAATGAATTAATGGATTGTTTAAGTGGAGAAAATTTATTTTCTAAGATAGATTTGAAAAGTGGATATCACTAGATAAGGATGAGAGAAGGTGATGAGTGGAAAAAATCCTTTAAGACAAATGAAGGGTTGTATGCGTGGCTTGTTATGCCATTTGGCTTAACAAATTCCCCAAATACTTTTGTGAGGTTGATGAATGAAATACTGAAAGATTTCATTGGCAAGTTTGTGGTTGTATATCTGGATGATATACTGGTCTTTAGCAAGACTAAAGAGGAGCATTTGAGACATCTGACATTAGTTATGAGAAGACTACAGTAGGAGAAG
>SNQJ01S0174673.1:20217-35343 GCA_010110895.2 Picea sitchensis | reverse complement strand
ATTGTGTTTGTCACTCAGTGCTTTGCAAAGAGTTTAAAATAAGCATAATTGTTTAATCTCGGTAATAACTGATTCACCCCTCCCCTCTCAGTTGTGCAACAACCCATGCAGGGGTTCCTTTTCATAAGATACGTGATCTTTTATCAATAAGTTATTTCTTCATTACATATTTAGTTATTGAATATTAATTATTATTTTTTCCACAAAAGTTATTGAATATTAATTATTATTTATTTATATCTATTTATATATATTTGTGTTCATAATAGAAACATATTCGACAGATTTGTCTTGGTCAAAGATTCCTTCCCGTGAGAACTTTCTCCATTCTATTTGTGAATCTATTTTGTCTCTTGTATTTTCATGTTGATTTCCTTTGTTATCTCTATCTTCAATTTATACATGAAGTGTCTCATTTTTTTTTTTTTAATTTGTAGTGATTTCATGTTTGAGAGTCTGAGTTAACTCATGTATTAGATCATCATTTTTTTCTCTAATTTCTTCCCTTAGCCCTCCTATTTTTTTATCCATTTTTTCTTCAAGTTTCTTGTGATTCTGTTTATAATCTTTTTCTAGTTTCTCCATCTTGGAGTTGACATCTGCTATCTTTTGGTTATAGGGGATCACTGAGACAATGTATTGCTTCTCCCACCTTTTAAAAATTCTCTAAAGTTTTTGAATTAAATGGATGATCAACTCAATTGTACGAAACTTGTATAGAAATGTGTAAATTCCTTGTACCGATTGGCATACGTTTATGTATGGCACTGTTAATTTGATACCATGGTTGTCCTATGAATTTAATCGTACAAGCTATCAAACCTATTTAGTTGTGCGGCATTATTTAACTGTAGTGGTTATAATTTATTGTATGATGTTGTAATTTAATTGTATGTATTATATAGCATTGTAATTATACAACGAAAAATTCCGGTCAACAATGGTTGTATGCATAGTTTTTAAAACTGGAATCAGACATAGAATCGATCACCTATCAACTCAGACATCGAACCAGAACTGGATCGACTCGAACCAATTTGATTTCAATGACTTGGTTCAATAAAAAAAAATACATTAAATAATTAAATTTTAATGAAAAAAAATATTTGAAAGCTTCCAAACCACGATTCAAAACCATTAGAGACAAAATATGCAAAGTTTTCTCATCTATATACCATGTAAAGGTGTATATATCAAAATGGCGCCCACTGCAATACATATCAACCATACATTTTTCACAATTAATACTATTTTATGTTTTTTCCCAATTAATATTATTTTATGTTTTTTTCCTTCTTTTTCAATGACTTGATTCAATAAAAAAATGCATTAAACAATTAAATTTTAATGAAAAAAATTACTTTAAAACTTTCAAACCATGATTCCAAACCATTAAAAACAAAATATGCAAAGTTTGTTCATCCATATACCATGTAAGGGTGTATATAACAAATGTAAGTATATATACTTGTTTTTAGTCTCTGATTTATATGGACTTTACCAACCCCGAGTTCTAACTATATAAACTTTATTTTAGTTTACTTGAAATTTCATCCCAAGTTGTTTGAGGATTTTTTTAGCTGGGGAGGGGTAATTTTTTATACTATTTCAAATGTTTTGTAAGTATTTAGATATTGTCTATAGGTGTAATTCCTTATTAAAATAGAATAATAAGGAAGAGGGGAAAGAGGTTTATGTATGCATCGTCTCTCCAATGTGTATGTATGCTTTTGTCCCTATTTCAAATGTTTTCTAAGTATTTAGATATTGTCTATAGGTGTAATTCCTTATTAAAATGGAATAATAGAGAAGACGGGAAAGAGGTTTATGTATGCATCGTCTCTCCAAGGTGTATGTATGCTTTTGTCCCTTGTGACCATTAGGGGTTAGATTACTAGCCAAATGCTTCTCATCTATGGATTACATAAAGTTTAAATATAGTTGCATTCAATGTGATTGAAAGCATAGGTGCATTCTAAGTTTAATTACAGTTGTATTTCATATGAATTGAATTAGAGGTGCATTTGAAATGTAGACATCTTGCATGTGAAGTTCAGAGCCAATAACAAGTTGGATGAAAGTTTGAGCCCCTTCTTTTTAATACTATTATATGTTTTTTCACAATTAATATTATTTTATGTTTTCCCCAATGAACACTATTTTATGTTTAAATGATTAGTAGGGACTAGGCCACTGCTTTCCAAACTCCAAAGTCCAAAACAATTAGACAAGCAGTTTCCCAAAACTCCAAATGCACAAGCGAGTTGATCAATGAAATTTGAGGTAAGTAGGGGGGTCAGGGGTGTATATGTAGTTGGTGTGTAGGTTTAGAACTTAGATTAGGTTTTAATTTTCTTAATTTTTAGATTTTTAAATTTTTCTGAGTGCGCGGGTGGGTCCGGCATCCCACTGGTCGACGAGGCACAAAACCGACTAGTTTGACCAGTTTGGCATCGAATCGGCTTTGACTTGGCCGATTCGATACCAAACTGAGCACCAGACCGAGTTGAAGTCCAATTTGATTCCTCCAGTCATCTGCTCGGTCGATTTGGCGGTTGGATAACAAACCGTTCCGGTTTTAAAAACTAAGGTTGTATGACATCAACACATGTTTGTATGGACAAGGTGGTTGTGCGAATGACCAGAACATCTACACTCACTTAACTTTCTCAATGAGATCCGAGAAATAATAAATATTTGATATATAAAAAATGAATGAATAAAATGATGATTTTACAATGTGTAGGCTCGTATAACTATTCCTAAATGGACACGTTTTCATTAAAAGCCATATAACTTAATTAACATGTGACCTTCAATTATTATTACTATTATTATTATTATTATTTATTTTATATTGTACTTTTATTTTATTTATTATTTATTAGTTTTAGACTTTATATATGTGACATTTTTCAATACTATTTCTGAATTTTGTAGCAAAATCTAAATGTGGGCATTATTATCTAACATTTTGGACCTTAACAACAATTCTTCATTGTGCTCTGTACACTAGGTATTGAAATCTTGGTCAAAATTTTGTATTTTCTACAACATAAAAATCACCAAGCTACTATGGCCTATCCTTGATTGAGAATTTGGTTCCACATTAAATACGACTCCTAAGGAGTTGTTCATAAAAGACTCAAACAAATTCAGATGAGGATAAATTTTCAAAAATGTGGATCCCTATATTTTACAAAAGGTTGGACACAACATGGCATTCTGCAATGCCAAATATAAGAGAAAGCAAATTTCACTTGCTAAAGAAATTGAATGCATATAAGCACATTCGAGCCACCTTAACAAGTATTATCTGTAACATCCTATCCATTGCTAAGGTCCCCTCCATTTCTAAGGAAACAAAATATTTATAAGCACATTCCCAACACCTTTGTTTTGAGTGTTAATTGCACTATTCCCTCTCCATCAATTTTCTTAATTCTTCATTTATTGCCATTCCAATATGTTTGGTTACATAACAAACAAATGACTTCAAACTTCTATTCAAAAAATTATGTCATCAAAAGAAAATAAAAATGAGATAAAACTCATCCACGAAACGATTTTGCAACTACATATAAACAGTACCCAAGAAATGTTGCTCTAGATTTTGCCCCTTGCTTAGCACTAGAAATCAGATGGACATCCTCTATTTTAAAACAAAGTTTGTAAAATTTGCACAGTTCTCCTAATGAATATACATCAATATTAACTAACATAGGATACATATATTAATGGAATGGGTAGAACCTTACCCACAACAAATAAGTTGTGCACTCCAAACATCCAAAATAAACCCTCCATAGAGATCAATCTCATTGTGACAACCAAATCTGGATCACGAATTAAAAACCCAAAATACTTGGAACATAATGTAGAAATCCATATGGATAACAATATATATGAAATGTATGAGTGAAACTATGAGATGATCAATTACAATTAAGAGTCTCGTTATATATACCTAGGTAGAGTACCATTTCATTAATAACCATGTCTTTTCAAAAAGACACATCTTTTCATTATTATTATTATTATTATTATTATTATTATTATTATTATATATATATAATTTTCTTCCTCTTTAGATTTATTTATATCCTTTGTATGTATCCAAATAATTATTGCAATTTTTTCCAACCTTCCAGATTTCTTATTTTTATTATTAATAAGATGTATGGTTTTTAAATTAAAATTTTGAGTACGATTCTTAACCAATAATCAGATTTTCTATGTTGGCTTCTGTATTGACACGACTCTTAACATAATATGTACAAATTGTACGAAAATGTAAAAAGCATATGTGTATAGATTTCAATTGATTTGTGGACGGTATAAGGATGACAACAATAAACAGTATGGTGACAGATGAAACACCAACAATTACAACGTCAACGCACATATGTACGAAGTTGGGCAGTACGACAGATGACACAAATTACATAAGAGGGAAGCATATGTGGTGAACTAACTCGGTTCATATACGAAATATCAAAAATACTTAAAATATCAAATTTAGGATAATAATATATATTGAATAATAATGTATAAAAATATAAATATCAAATATGAAATGATCAATTACAAATAAAAACCCCATTATATATACCTAAACAAAATGCTCTTTCATTAATAATCACGTCTTTTCAACAATACACATCTTTTCATAAAAAAATAATTTCAAAACACATAAGTGTTAGATGTATCAACATATTAATATAAGAAAAATAATTTCAAAGCACATTAATGTTAGATGTATCCAACATATTAATGTGTATTTTTTAGGAGGATATGTGAAAGGGAAACTATGAAGCATTGTTATGAGTTTTATTTTTTATTTTATTTTAATTATGAAGTTTTCCTCATAAAGAATTTCATGAGTGTATATTTATGAATGTTATATATACACTCATGAAATTCTTTATGATGAAAACTTCATAATTAAAATAAAATAAAAAAATAAAACTCATAGTAGTGCTTCATAGTTTCCCTTTCACGTATCCTCCTTAAAAAAAATACACATTAATATGTTGGATACATCTAACACCGATGTGCTTTGAAATTATTTCTTTGACGTAAATACCTTTATATTATATTTTTGAAGTTGTACCCATTTATATTATTATGAGTGCATACCTTAGACTTCCTCTTAGAAGTAAAAAAAGCCCCTTGCCATTGGAAAAACACTAACCCGGAAGATTATAGTGAGGTGGCATTTGGCTCTACTTTTAGAAGTTATCCACTCTTTCAAATTTTGCAGCCGGGTGATAACATTGCCCAAGAATTTCCCTATTTTATACATTGACAAAAATCTACAAGTTTTTTACTTGTATATAAAATGATTTTTAATTAATTATTTGTCACAAAGAACAAAGCATGTAACCAAATAGAGCAACACATATCAAATATGTTTAATGCACATTAAATTGTGTCCCCCTAAATGTGTTTCCTGTATAATATTTTGTTATGTTCTGCCATTCAAAGTTTCACTACAAGGACACAGCGCGTGGTTTAATAGCAAAATGGTCAAATTACTCAAGTGTGTCTCAAGGACCATTTTTGTAAGTAGTGGATTACCCCGTCGTTTAGTGTTTAGATCCCATAACTGGAGCCAATGGTTACCATTTTTGTAAGTAGTGGATTACCCCGTCGTTTAGTGTTTAGATCCCATAACTGGAGCCAATGGTTAGTTTTTATGTTAGCTACCATACTGATTTCTTACCTAGACTCTTTAGCAACAAAAGAAATTCATCAACCGTTGGTTTTAACAATAATGCAAAGACAATATCATCACATTAAAAGGAGTAAAGCTTTCAAATCAAAGTGTAAAAGTGGGTTTTGAGAATATTTTTTGTTTTTTGGATGTTGGGTGGAATCAACAATTAGTTGGGCACGTACTTGTGTGACACGCGATCGTGTTACCCGACTGCTATCACCATAACCTCCAAGTGTGCTCATGATGCCCCATACGTGACACAGAAGGTAATTCGGAGTTTTGAATCTATAACTTCACATAACAAAGTGCCTTAACAATACACTCCATCACCAATTACCCTACACCCTGGGGCGTTTTGAAAAGATATATTATAACACGATAAATATCCTATTTAAAAAGTTCAAAACAAACGCAATATGCATGGGACAAGATTTACCATAAACCTAAGTATATTCAAAACAGTTATTGTGCACCCAAGTATATTCAAAACAATTATTTTGCACCCAAGTATATTCAAAACAATTATTTTGCAAGATTGATAATTTGGTTAAACCTATATATATGCCTTGCCAACACAGTCTCTGAATTTTGTAACAAAATCTAAATGTGGGCATTATTACATAACATTTTGATTCTTAAAACAATTCTTCATCCTACTTTGTACACTGCATACTGAAACCTCTATCAAAATTTTGGATATGTTACAACACAAGGATCATTAAGCCACAGTGGCCCATCCCTGATTGAATATTTTGTACTAGAATAATACGACTCCTAAGAAATTGTTCATAAAAGACGCAATTGAATTAAGATGAGGATAAATAGTTAGTAATGTGGATATCTATATTTTACAAAAAGGCTCGGCACAAAATTTTGTGTTCTGTGATGCCAAACACAACAAAGCAAACTGCACTTGCTAAAGAAATTGAATGCATATAAGCACATTGGAGACACCTTAATAAGTATTATTTGTACCATCATATCTATTGTTGATATCCCCTCCATTACCAAGGAAACAAAATATTTATAAGAACATTCCCAACACCTTTGCTTTGAGTATTAATAGTATCATTCCCTCTCCATCAACATTCTCACTTCTTCAACCTCACTTGGATTATGAGGTGTATAGTCCTCTTCAGAAATTTTCTTAGTTCTTCATTTGTTGCCATTCCAATCTGTCTAGTTCCATAACAAACAAATGAATTTACACTTCTATTCACAAATTTATGTCATTAAAATAAAATCGGTGCAAGCCTGAAAACATAGAGATTGAACTTCACAGAGGGTTGCCTTTAGCGTTACAGTTCAAACAAATAAAAATGAGATAAAATACATCCACAAAAATGATTTTTTGCAACTGCATATAGACTAGTTGAGACCAGTTCTCGTTTTCAATTTTCCCTCCCCTTTCTATCTTCCCAATTTCTTTTTTCCATTGCTTTTCCCTCTTCTATACTCACCCGAATTCCCCTATTTTTTTCTCCCCTCTATTTTTTTCCTTTTTTGATTACTATACTTAGTCGTTTTTTCAAAGAGACGGGTTCGTGGGTTGGTTGACTCACGGATATTCATCTCCATCCATACTCCCATATCATGAGTCCGACCAACAACCATATTATTCTATACTTAATTGTTTCTGTAGTCGCGGGTTCATGGGTTCAAGCTTTCATATCCCATGTTCTGCGATATCCATTTTTCACCCAAAATATATGTGATCTACATTTTGACCATCAGACTCACTGAGCTCCTAAGTATCTCATCTCTCCTATATTGAGTCTGACCGACCGCATTACAACGCTTAGCCTATTTTAAACCTTTCGCAATTGCGGGCTCACGGGTTTCCAGGTTGGCGGGTTAACAAAAACTCCCAAATTCTAATCACTCTCGTCTGTCCCCTCCATCCTCGCGCTTTTTACAAATACGCATTTACGAATGGTTTAATGCTACTAACTCATCATGCAGGTTCCATAAAGATCATCATTAATAAGAAAAAGTCTCAAGGAGATTTATCATTGAAATCACATTAAATCACGATTTGTTGAAGATTATATTATTGTTATCTCTCTCAAGCGTTCATTGCAAATATTATCTGGATTAAAAGAACACTCTCACAAACTTATTGAAGCAATAGCTCAACAACAGTTCTACGGAGATACTTTGAATATTTTTCGATGAGAGGACCATAACTTTCAGTGGTCTAGAGCATATTCTTGCTATTCATCCCCTTCTGTTTAGAAGGAAGTGATCTGGACAACTAGAATTGCTCGTGCAGGCTGTGTCCCTGAGGTTTTTGACCGCAAGGAACTAGTTGCATGGTGTGTTGAGAAATATATACCAAGTCAACATATTATTCAAATTTAATATCATTATCCCATCTCTCTTAAAGCTCCATGAGCCAACACTTACTTTCAAAGGAGAAGATTGCAAGGATTTCCTAAACAAACATGACAACGACCTAGACCTATTTCCTGAGTTCTTGGAGAATCATGCGACTGTCCCTGAAGACATTACCAGGTTTCAAGTCAACTCGTTCAAAAACCCCTTTCGGGAAATTTCTTGGTTTTTCACCAGGGTGACATGCCAAGAAAGCACCACCAACATTTCTCGTATGATTCTTTATATCTTTTATTTTACTTTCAAGGAGAAAGCCATTTTCGATTGGGGAAAATTGATTTCCATTGAAATATCTTCCCAATTGTCACAGTACAAAAAAAATAAGAAATTCTTTATGGATTCTTATTTGGTGTTTGCGATAGCATATTGTTGTCAATTTCCTAAATTGTCTATATGTAAGAGGGTGAATTGTGAACTTGACCCAGTTACCTTATGGTACCAAGTGTTGTGGAGACGCAAAGCTTCTTTACATTTATATGAATTTTTCAATGATTTTGTCTCGGTTTTTAAAGGATTGTTGTTCAGCAAAGATACCCCCAGAATATTCGACCAGGAAAGTAAATTCCTGGATAAAAATGGGACGTTGGAGAAAATGGAAAATCATAATGTTATCAGGATTTTCGGTTCTAAGGAAAATCCCGCCTTTCTTCCATGCCATGTGTCTGATAAAATGTTCATTACAGAAGCCATAAGGCAGTATAATTTTTGGTTTCACTTTTTTCATGAGAAAGGAAAAAAGGCAATTCATACCCTTGCCTAGGAAAATTGGGGATTTCATATTCAAGAATATAAAAAAAATCGATGAATTTGCAAACCACTTCCACAATCTGAATCTCAAATATGTTGAAAATATAAAAGGGTTTGACCCTAACGGAATTTTTGTGGAACATATGCTACCGGTGAGATTTAGAAATTCATTTATCCATACTTTTCTAAGTGAAGAAGAAGATAATAACTTGGGCGCTCCTACTCACAATGTTGGTGACTTGGAAACGTTACTCAATACATGAGTTTTACAAGAAGAAAGGAAAGGTCCTAGAGAGAAGAGTACCCAGTTCCCAAATGTTACTCCTAAAACTACAACATCTCAGAGAAATGCTCTAGTGGCCCACCCATCTAGAAAAGTGACCAACAATAGTTTAGGTGGTGGAGGAGTAAATAACCCCCCGTTGGGAAAAATTGAGAGCTCGCATAAGCTTCCTCTAAGAAAAAATAGGAAAAACGTCGTGCAAGAGGAAGAAGACCAGCGCATAGAGATTGATATCAATAGCTTCTCCCTTGAACATATGGAGCTCGAGACAGACATCGATAAAAAAATGTCCCCCACTGGATCAGCCAGGGAAAACAACTCACCATAATCCATCATTGGAAATCATTGAGAATGAGACCTTCAACGAAGAAGAGTCATTTGATTTTCAGAGCAATGTCTTTGACAGAGAATCCAAGAAATTAATTGTTGAGAAAAGTGATGTAAAGAATAAGAAAGGAAAATTTCATTCAAAGGTTGACCTAAGAGACATGCGGCCTTCCCAAATTTCTAGAATTCATAAAGAAATTGACGATGCACTAGATGACTCCATTGGTGGTCTTGAAGCAGAGACCATGAAATTGAAAGAAATGATCAAGGAACTGGAAGAAACCTTAATGCATCTTCCACTCCTTGCCAGTCCTTTGACAATCGTTGGACCCACCATGCCCGCTGCTAAATTAAAAGGATCCTCAATCTTACTTACATCAACCAGGATTTATGTGGAAAGAAATATTAAGAAACGAATGGCACTGATCACATAGGCTTGGGAAATTTCGAAAAACATGGTTTCTTTTGGCTCGAGGGCACATGCCTTCCATGAGTATTTGCAAGCTGACTTAAAGAATGAAAAAGGATTTTACCTTGATGATGTACTACGCTTTGGAAACAAAGTTTCCAACATGAGAAGCTAAGGAGAAGAGAGGAGGACCTTCCCTCTCCAAGTCGGATAAAACAGTTGAACAGTTGTTGGAAAGAAAAGATAAAAAAATTGAATGATATTGTTCAAGTGTGCAACCAAGCTATATCAAGGAGGGAAGAACTATTCAAAAGGCTCACGGAGGTAGACCTAGACAAAAGAATTGACTAAGTCTAAGACCTCAAATTAATCATGAACTCGTTGTTCCTAACAAAGCAACTGTTTGATGAGCAAGTTGATATTTTTAAAGGGTTGTCATTTGAAAATTTCTATGCTATACTTGAGTATGATGAGGATGACATAGACAATTGGCTAGTGGACTACTCTATGAAAAATTAGTACATTGAAGAAGAATTACATGGCATTTCCCTTGATCTGAGAGACTTGGAGGGCGAGTTTTTCAACATAAAAATATAGCATGAAATCAATGTGGCACCTATTAATGCTCAAAATGTATTGGTAAAATTTTAAAGCATCTCCATTAAACTCATGCTTGATTCATAAAGCATTCCTAAGGATATTTTCCTATTTTTACAATTTGCAATTCTTCCATAGAACCTTCAAGTCCTTCATCGAATCTAAATGAGATTTTACCATTATTGTTTCTCCAAACTCCTATGATTTTTGACCTATAACCTGCATGTGGGATATGGGACATTGAGCAAATAAATAAATAAATAGAAATATAGTTCTAAAATATCTCATGCCAGCTAATGCTAAGATTACAGATGTCAAAGGGAAATCTCAGATCAACGAGGTTGTAGGTTTCATATGCAGGTAAAAGTGCCAGTTGTTAAAGCTATGCAGATATGGTAAAGGTCGGGTTTGAGAAGCCAGCTTTCAGATACAGTCAGGTGTGATGAGATCATAATTTGTGTGCGTGATTTGAGGATCCTCATGTTAAGACGTAGGTGTTGGTCAAATAAATTGTGTCATGTATTCCATATAGTAGTTGAACCCTTTGTATCAGAGCCTTAGAGTCCTCTTCTCCACATCATGCGTTCAAAGGAGTATATTTAGCTGAACTGAACAAGTCAGTGAATCCGACCTCCTGAGGCTTTGGATGGCGAAATGAGGAGACATTCTTAGTCTTGTTTTAGGGCTTGGAGGTCGAAGAGATTTTTATTAAAAGGAAAAATTCCTTTTCGTTGATGTTAAAGATAGTCACATCCATGAGCAACGCACAATGTTATTACAAGAAAAAACGATGAATGTGGATCCATGAGAATTAAAGGATTTTGTGGCTGAATTGTATAATAAATCTTTTATGCATGAAGAATATGAGATCTCTTTATCCGACCTTTGTACTAAAGGTCAAAATGAGTTGTTCTCCAAGCACCCATATCACCAAGAGTCAGGGGCTATGTCAACCCGTGTTTGCACAGATCTTAACAGAAGAAATTCTCCCCAACACGATGGCTCTGGTATGCATATTAGTCCTTATTCTCTCTTGACAGTAGTAAATTCATCACAAACTAGACATAAAACAAGTAGTGGGTCAGCTAATACAAGTCTCATCCTTTCTACTATTTTGGAAGCCAATCCACACAGAACCGTCTCCTAAATATTACTAGTAGTAACAATCGGGACTGAGCTCCTCAGATGGGGAAAATTTTCACATGTTCATTGAGGATGGTTCACTTGGGCTAACCTCAAGTAACAAAAAAAAAAGAGGCTTTAGAAAGGATGCAAAGATTCATCACAGCTCTAGTGTGGGATCTAGTATGAATACAGGGACTTTGCACAGTAAGGGATGCTTGCATATGTGAAGAAATGTAGTTGATGGTCCAAGCAAAAAATTAGGCTACAGATTAGTGGGAGATATTTCTTTTAAGGAAAGAAAGGAGGTTTTTGGGTGGATAACTCCAGTACCAGGAAGAGTTGGACCAATGACTATTGAAATACAATAGATAGTACAAAGCAGAGTATGCTGCAAAATCCTGTGGATGCCCGATTGTTCCATATTTGTAAATATTGACTATTTATTCAACATTTTTAGTGATGATTCATGATACAGGTGGTGAAGATGGTTCGAGAAGGCCCTGCTCTTCTTCAAGATTGCTCAAGTGGCACTTAAAGTTAGTTTTGAATAAGGAGTCTTAGTCCTTAAGTATAGGATCTTAAAGTCTATTTTCTTGTAAATACAATTAGCTTAGATTTTCCAAATGGCTTTCAGATCCATCCTTTTAGGATCTATAACAAATACTTATTCTTTATATATATTTTATAAATTGTAATGCAAATGAGGTCAGTCTTCAAGACTGTTTTCACTTTATAGACTAAAGAAGTCTTGTGCTTGGGAAGACATATATGAATGTATTTCTGGATGTTTTGTAGATTCATGAATGATATCAGATTTTATTTCTCATATTCATTTATGTATGCTTGTGTCATAAGTAACTGGTCTGTGTTATTGCATACTTGTTCACTTAATGATCGAAGGAGGTCTATCCTTCATTTCATTAGTGGTCTAGGCCCGCAAGCATATATTTCTAATTGTTTTAATTAGATTATCATACATACCTATGATGTGTGTGTTTTTCTGCTAATTAGAGTAATTTCTTTCATGTCCACCATATCCTTTAAACATCTGATTAGTTCATTTAAGCCAAGCTTGCCAAAATATTTTCTTAATAGTCTCATAGGGACAAGTCTTGAGAATCATTTAGTTGATCCATCTGAGATTGTTGATCTCTAATATAAACCTTGATTTTATAAATAATTTGTATTTTACCAAGCTCGTTCCCTTTACAGTTAGGGAGTGACTCTTGGAGTGATAACAACACCAATGAAAAAATATATTGAATAATGGTTTAAGAAAGCGATCAACAAATTGACCATCGAGGGGAAAGAAACAGTTGAGGCGGTTCCTGTAACCATTAATGAAGACAATAAAAGGACACCAACAAGAAAGTGAATATATGAGAGACCATCATAGTAAGTTTATGTTGATCACATCCTTCTTTTCTTTCTCAAGTCCTTGATCCAATTATTCCACCTATTTCACTAGAAAGGTTTAACCGAAGACTGATAACTCCTCTTTTCTTCTTACCAGGTCTTTTTTTTCTTTTACCACCCACCATCTTCCTTCTAGAAGCTTAATTATTGTGTATATTTTCTTTATGGTCCACGGGAGCCCCAATCCCAGTCTTTAAGACAAACACATTTTAAATTTCAAAGAATATGTAATAGACTATATTTTTTAGAAATTTCAAGAGAGATATTTCGGGAACAATCTCGACTGTACTTTGTAACCTAGAGTTTTTAATACAAAGTATTTGAGGTTGATATATCATTATATTTATTTGAGTTTCCCATGTTCACTTTGTTAAAGTTCTCTTATGCATCCAGATCATATTCTTTTTTATTTTTATGTGATCATAAATATTTAGTCAAACTATGATGGATGCGAGGAAATTTTTTTATTTGCTTTAAATGTGTGAATGTGCTCGATTCCTGGTCCTTTCTCAGGAACTTTCCTTTAAAAGAAAAGAAAACATTTTCCTTTTATTTTCTTGCAATATTTATTTTTGTTAAGCCCTAATATTGACTCATTACCCCTTAATTGGGGCATATTACATTACTAATGTTATTTTATTTATGTCAGCTTTATTCCATTAGTTGTAATTATACCTCCTAGTCTCCTATATATACCAAGGAGACATTTTCATTTGGAGTCATCTTGTACTTGAACATTTATGTGGGGTAAAAGAAGGTTTCCCCCTCAAAGAGGCTTATTATCTGAAATTATCTCTTTTTCAAGGCATTGAGTACTTATTTTGGGGTTTTTCTATGCTATATTGATATTTGGTTCTAAACATATGGTATCAGAGCTTGAGGTCTTGGGGTTTCGCTACTACATCTGAGACACCTTGCATTTTTCGCTATAAATTTTTTTCTACAACGTTTCAGAAGAAAATTCTTGGAGGATATTTAATATATGGATCAAGGTACGTTGGGTTAAAATTTCAGCTCTTGAGGCCTTATACTTTCCGATATACATCCTGTGCAAGATAGGGTTCTGGAATCATCCTGAACTGAGTCATTGCGGAATTTTTGCTATAAAAAAATTTCTGTAATGTTTCAGATCCTAAAATCTGGATTATATTCACATAAATTAGTAAGGTATCTGTGATAAAAAGTTCAGCTTCTGGGTCATCTTACATTTGTAGATACAGCCTGTGGAAGATAGGGTATCTGACTAGTCCTATTGACTAGTCTCAAGAAGGTGTTCCAGGTAAAATAATCATAACTTCTTCCTAGAGTATCCAAATTGAGTGAAATTGGTTTCATTGGATAGTGGACAGTCTGTAGTATTTCTGGTACGAGTTTCAAAATTTTATATCAATTATTTGGTGTGGGGCACGCTATACAAGTGAGATCTCTTGGAAAGGAAAGAAATCAGCAAGTTGTGGGGAAGTTACCATAAATTCCACTTGGCACATCCAATTTTGATCTGACCTGTGGCATTGCAGAGAAGAAATATCAGAGAACTACATAAAATAAATTTTCAAACCCAGAAAAGCCAAAACTTGGGAGATACAACAGAAGAAATATTGTCTAGCAGAACCACCTCAAAATCAAGGTTCAAAAGTGATACTTGGCCAACATGCCACCCAAAAATGGAACTTCTACACCAAATAAGCCTCCAGACAATCCTACTTCGACTTTTGATGAAGGTGAAGAAATGTGTAGGGACATAAATGATTTACAAAAGAAGATAGTAACAAAAGATGAATTACAAGAGATGGAAGCTAAGTTGGAGGCAATAAATACTAAGATGGATGGTTTAAAAGAGGAGTTCATGGAAGTATTGAAAAATTTTTGTAACAGAGAAGACACCTGAAAGTGAAAATGCATCCCATGAAATTCATGATAAGGACACAAGGAAGGTGAATCAAGAATGGAGAAACTCCAACTTTGAGTTGAAGACCAACCACGTTCCTAAGATCGATATGAGGAAGTTTGATGGCAAGGACCCAATCACATGGATACTTCAGATGGAGCAATTATTTGATCTACATAATGTGCCACATACACAAAAGGTATGAATTGCTTCTTTATATT
>SNQJ01S0174673.1:4709-20207 GCA_010110895.2 Picea sitchensis | reverse complement strand
GCAAGAAACTCTTTATTCTCAAAAGTGAAAAGCGTATTCCTGGAATCTCTCTGGATATGGAAGAAATAAATTAACAACTGTGAGACGAGCATCATGAGGAGAGACAAGGAGGTGGAAGAGATTCTGCAAGAAATCAAGAAAACCTAAGGTTAGAAAATCAACGAAGAATAAGAGATTCCTCGTTGAATATTTTAGGTGAGCAACATGATCTCCCTGTTCTCCCCAAGGGTACCTTAAAGGAACTTTCGAGAGACAGAGAAATCGATGCAAAGAGGCATCTGCACTTGTTTCTTGATGTTTTTTATTTTCACCATGTTGAGTATGACATTGTCATGGTAAGTTTATTTCTGCAAACCCTATCAGGAAGAGCATATGAATGGTACATGACATTACCTAGTAGATTGATTTTCTCATTTAATGACCTCTAAGCCATGTTCCTGACTATGTTCTCCCCTCCAATTTCTTATCATACCCTTCTCATCGATTTCACCCAGGCTGGCCTAAGGAAGAATGAAAGAATACAAGATTTTAATCTTAAGTTCAATAAAACCTTGAGTAAAATTCCAGAAGATAAGAGACCAAATGACCCAGTTGTACTTGGGTGCTATAAGAATGAAATGCCCCCGAATGTGAAATATTCTATCAAAACATACCAAATGGATACTTTGGAGGAGGCAATGACTAAAGCCACTGATATGGAAGAAATTGTGATTGAAACGGGTGTCGACCCCATCATTATAATCTTCCAGTTCAAGAAAGAACAAAGAATTCAAGCCACGACTGACTCAAAACGAAACAATGAGAGGAGTATTTTTCAAGGGAACCATACCTGACATAAAGGTGGTCCTGTGGCATCACAAGAAACTAAGAAAAGAATTAAATTGCACAAATGAATAGAACTATCAAGAAAATGAAAAATGAGATAGCTAGACTAAGAAGGGGAGATAATTATGTGGAAAATCCAAGAATTCCAATCCTAGAGAAAATAAGGAACCCTCCCCAAGAAAATAGAGTGAGGTTTGAAAACACAGAAAATACACAATGACCAAGGGTTCCCAAGAAGCCTACTCCCAATGTAGTTTGTCTAGATGATGTGTATGATGATAAAATAGTTGAGAAAGAGAACTATTACTCACTAATGAAAGTTTTGAAACTGTATAGATAGACGGATGCAAGACATCCATGTATATATTTGAAGAAGGTGACAATGAACCCAACTCGCAAGAAAATTTCACCCAGACAAGAGGATTTGTAAATAGACCAAAGAATAAGAATGAATTTGAAAAGGAAAGCCAAAAAGATAAAGAAAAGACAAATGAGAAAAGGTTGAATGAGAAAGTGACAGATAACGTTGGAAGTAAAAGGAAATACCTGACGTCAAACTCCACTCAGATGACATATAACTTCGTAGAGGACTTAAGTAAATTAAGGATAACTTTGCCTTTTACATAAGTGATGAAGATTCCCCAACAAAGGGAAAACATTTTGAAATTGTTGGACGATCCATATGAAAGAGTAGAATTTGTTATTACCAGTCCAAAACAAAGCCAGAACCAGTCAACTGCCAAGATGGGAGGTAAAATTCCTCCCTTTTACATTTCAATTGAAAATCATGACGTTGCACTACATAATTGTTTAGTTGACACTGGCGCGACAAATAATATCATGCCATTGGAGGTCATGGAGGAATTGGGCATGCGTTGCACCAAGTATTACGAAACTAGTGAAATTATATATGCAATTGATTCTGGAAATGTGCCATCTTATTGAGAAATCAAGGACTTTTATGCTTGGATCACAAAAACTCCCCATATTATTACAGTTTTCAATATTATTGTGGTAGACCTTCCTCTAGCATATGGAGTTGTGCTAGGAAGAGATTGTACATCCATGATCGGAGGATATATAATGAATGATGGAAGTCGCATGATGCTGCCAGACAAAGAAGGAACAATGATTAAGGCAGCTCGTGAACCCATGACACCCTTCTCTTTAAAAAAAAAAGGATAATGAATTAATGGAGGATTATATAGATGTCGAGATTGGAAACTATGCCACCCTATACATGGAACATAATAAAATCCTAGAGAAAGTTCAAGATATGGAGAATAAAGAATGTTTATTTGAAGGCTATTGGAGGATGTCATTTGATGGAGCTTGTTCGAACTCCAGGAGTGGAGTTAGAATTGTTCTTATGAGTCTAAGTATGATTGTGCATCCACATGCTATTAGACTAGAATTTTCATGTACTAATAATGAGGCAGAATATCAAGCCTTGATTCAAGGGATGATTATTGCAGAAGAAATGAAGATAGAACATCTAATTGTGACTTGCGACTCTGAGTTGGTGATTAATCAGGTCACCCAAAAGTATAAAATCAAGAAGGAAAGACTTAAGTTATATTTCAAAAGAGTTAACAAATTAATGGAATCTTGCAGTTCCTTCAACATTTCTTTCATTCCAAGGGACAAGAATCATAAGGCAGATTCATTGGCCTTGGCAGACTCATTGTAGAACCGAGACAATATACAAAGCAAAACTTATTTTCAAGTAGAAAGAGCATTTTGACCTCATGTGCTCGATAACATAGAATATTTGCAAGTGTTTGAGAATCATGAACAACTGCAAATTTTTTTGTTGAACAATCATGATGATGAAGACAATCACATGTTTGTCATCCCTAAAGATTGTATACAATCCAAGTCTCTTTTTATGAAAGATGATAATGTTAAGAATCTAATAGAAGAAGTTTCAATTCGAAAAGTGCAAGAAACAAGAAAGGTCAATATTGGAATTGACAATTCCCCAAAATATGTCAACTTGGGAGTTGATTGTACCAATGAATAATTTGACCAATATGTTGCACTGTTTAAAGAGTACATTGATGTGTTTTTTATGATAAAACGATATTCTAGCACATCATTCCTTTGAGGGAAGAGGCAAAGACTGTAAAGAAAAAAATAAGGATGATGAACCCTAAAATGAAACCTCTAGTAAAGATTGAATTGGAGAAATGGAAGAAGGCCATAATAATTTATCCCATCAAACATTCTGGCTAGCTTTCAAATCCCGTAATTATAAGAAAAAAGACTGGGGAAATCCGAACGTGTGTTTATTTCAGAGACCTTAACAAAGCAAGCATAAATGATAACTTTCATTTACCTAATATGGAGTTCCTTCTCCAGCAAGTCACTGGATCAACCTGCATGTCCATGTTGGATGGTTTTTCTAGATATAACTAAGTCTTGGTTATTGAGGAAGACAGGGAAAAAACATCATTCATAACACCTTAGGAGACATATGCATATGCTAGAATGCCCTTTGGTTTGAAGAATGTTGGAGCCACATTCCAGAGGGTCATGGATCATGCATTTAGTGGGTTGACATGAAAATTTATGGAAGACTATCAAAATGACTTGACATTGCATTTAAAAACCAAGGGTGATCATATCCATCATTTGAGAAAGGTTTTTGAAAGATGTATATTATATGGTATCTCTCTAAATCCAAAGAAATGATTATTTGGTGTAACTCAAGGAAAACTATTCGGTCATATTGTGTGCAAGGAAGGGATTTATATATATCTAGAAAGATTTAAATCAATAAATGAATTCAACCCCTCGACGTCCAAGAAAGGAGTTCAATCATTTTTTGGCAAGATCAATTTTGTGTGAAGGTTTGTTCTTAATTATGAAAGTATTGTGAAGTTGATCGATTTGTTGCTGAAAAAGGATAAGAGGTTTGAATGGACAACAGATACTCAATAATCTTTCAATAATATCAAAGGATAAATCACCATGGCTCTGGTCCTCATTAGTCCATATTTTCAAAGGGATTTCATCATCTATTTGTTCTCTATAGAAACATTTGTTGCATCAGTTCTTACTCAGAAGAATACCAAAAGTGAAGAACTCCCAATCAGTTTCATGAGAAAAAACCTACATGACTATGAGTTGAGGTATTCAGAACTGGAAAAACAAGCCTTGGCTCTTGTAAAAGTGGTGGCACACTTTCAGATGTACATACTAAATTCCTATGTTATTTCTTATTTTCCCTCATCGCCGATGAAGATGATTCTTAATAAACAATTGAGAGAAGGAAAATGAGATAATTGGCTAGAAAAGATACAAAAATATGATATTGAAATTAAACCTTTAAAGGATGTCAAAGGACAAGGTTTATGCAAGCTCATCGCGAATAGTGATTCTATGGATGGAATCATTTCAATTTCAGTAGGAGAACCATTGGTTGATTCATAATGGTATAGAGACATTGTATTCTACTTGAGGTCTGGGCAGTTTCATGTCACCACAAACCCTAAAGAACATAGAACATTGAATATGAAGGCAAATCAGTATGTGTTAATTCTTGATATAATGTTCAGGAGGAATATGATGGTATACTACTGAGATGTGTTGATGAAAACCAAGCCCAATAACTAATGAGAGAATTCCATGAAGGAATATGTAGTGGACACTTTGCACCTACCTCCACCACCTATAAGATAATTAGAGTTGGGTTCTATTGGCCATCAATATTTAGAGACTCATATGCCACAATAATGAAGTATGTATCATGCCAACAGTTTTCATGGAAAATGAAGAGATATGTGATGTCGTTACAACCCATAATTGTAGAGAAATCATTCTCTCAGTGGGGACTTGATGTCGGCAGCCCAATAAATCCAAATTCAAGTAAGGGACACATGTATATTTTGATCGCTACGGATTATTTCAAAAAGTGGCCGAAGGCAGTGGCATTGAAAAGGGTTGATTCTGAAGAGTTGATCAATTTCCTCAAAGATGATATTTTATCAAGATTCAATGTCCCAGATAAATTTATCATTGATAATGGTTCAATTTTCATCGGGTCAAAGTTTATAGAGTTATGTGGAGAATATGGAATTATCATGGGTCAATCATCAAATTATTACCCACAAGGCAATGGTCTTGCATAATCCACAAATAAGACACTCGTTTAGATATTAAAGAAATACATTGACAAGAACCAAAGGAATTGGCACCTGAAGTTGACTGATGCATTGTGGGCAAGAAAAATTACTCCAAAGGACAAAACTGGGATGTCCCCATATACATTGGTTTATGGGAAAGAAGCAAAAATTCCAATTAGCCTGAAACTCAATGCCTTGAATTTCGTGGTTAATACAAAAGGTACATAATACAATTCACCTATCCAAAGGAGGATCAACCAATTGTTGAAATTGGAAGAAGAACGAAGCAAAGCCCTGAATCGAACTTCTCAGAGACATCAAAGTATCAAAATATATTTTGATTAGAGTGCAACTATAAAGATTTTTCAGAAGGGAGAGTTGGTGTTACTTTGGAACAAGGCCAAGGAGAAACCATCGATGCATACAAAGTTTGAAGCGCTCTGGATTGGGCCATACATTGTTGAAAAAATCATGGGTTTTAATTCCTATATGCTCCAATACATGAAGGGTAAAATATTGATGTTTCCTATCAACAGGAAACATTTGAAAGGTTTTTTCACCTAAAACATTTCTCATTCTCCTTGTACATAAATTTATTTTTCAGTTTGTATATTCTTACATTTGACTCCATAATCATTTTTCGGCTTTGTATTCTTACATTTGACCTTCCATAATGGACGGAGACTCCCGATCACAAAGATTTTAGATTCTTGACAAACCCGCTAGGTTATTATCCCAATGGAACCAAGCATTGAGACCATTTCCCATTTCCAAGTTTCCCTCCCCTCTCTATTTTCTCCCCAACTTCCTTTTTCCATTGATTTTCCCTCTTCTATACCTCTTACCTCCTGATTCCCTCTTTCTTTCTCCCTCTATTTTTTTCCCCTTTCTCTCGACATTATAATTTATTTTTTTTCAAAGTTACTTGCTCACATGTTACAGACTTGCGGATCTTCATCTCCATCCACACTCACATATCATGAGTCCGACTCAATCACCGTGACATATTCTTATACTCTAATTGCTTCATTGCATGGTTTGCGGGTTTCAAGCTTTCATATCTTATGTTTTGCGATATCTATTTTTCACCCGGTGACTAATGACATACATTTTGACCATCAGACTCACCAAGCTCATAAGAATATCATATCTCTTATATTGAGTCCAACCAACCGCATTACAACACTTAGCCTTATTTTCACCTTTCAACCATTAATGGGTTCTCGGGTTGGAGGGTTCACAAACCTCCCAAATCCTAATCACTCTCATCCATCCCCACCATCCTCGTTCTTTTCAAATTATTCATTTAATAATGGTTTAATGCTACTAAATCATCATGCAAGTTTCTCAGAAATATCATCATTAACAAGTGAAGGGCTTGAGGAGATTTCTCATTAAATTGCATTAAAGCATGATTTGACAAAGATTATATTACTTTTATCTCTCTCAAGCCATTGCAAATACTATTATCTGATTAAAAGAACGCCTTGTCAACTTATATGTTAAAATGGACAACATCAGTTATGCAAAGATACTTTGAATATTTTTGGATGAGAGGACCAAAAAATTTTAGTGGTCCAGAGCCGCATTATTGGCTTCATGCATCTCCTTCGCCGAAGGAAGTTTATCCGACGACCAAAATTGCTCATGTGTCCCTGAGTTTTTTTACTACAAGGAAATGGTTTCCTAGTGCACTGTGCATGGTGTGTTCAGAAATATATACCAAGTCAACGGATTATTCAACATCAATACCATTCTGCCATCTTTATTTCACCTCAACTGTTCCATAAAATGTTGAATCTCCCTGAGCCAACACTTACTTTCAAAGGAGAAGATTGCAGGGATTTCTTCAAAAATCATGACAACGACATGGACCTATTGCCTGAGTTCTTGGAGAATCCTGCAACCGTCCCTAAAGACATTACCAGGTTGCAAGTCGACTCGTTCAAAAACCCCTTTCGGGAAATTGCTTGGTTGTTCACCAAGGTGATAGGATAAGAAAGCACCGCCAACATTTCATGTATGATTATTTATATCTTATATTTTACTGTCAAGGAGTAAGACATTTTTGATTGGGGAAAACTAATTTCCATTGAAATATCTTCCCAATTGTCACAATACAAAAAATATAAGAAATTCTTTATGGCTTCTTATTTGGTATTTGCGATAGCATATTGCTGTCAATTTCCTAAATTGTCTATCTATAAGAGGGTGAGTTTTGAACTTGACCCAATTACCTTCTGGTACCAAGTGTTGTGGAGACACAAAGATTCTTTACATTTCTATGAAGTTTTCAATGATTTTGTCTAGATTTTTAAAGGATTTTTGTTCGGAAAATATACCCCTAGAATATCCGACTAGACAAGTAAATTCCTGGATAAAAGGGGGACGTTCGAGAAAATGCAAAATCATAATGTTATCAGGATTTTCGGTTATAAGGAAAATCCCTCCTTTCTTCCATGCCACATGTTTGATAAAATGTTCATTATATAAGTCACAAGGCAGTATAATTTCTGGTTGCACTTTTTTCATGAGAAATGAAAAAAGTAATTCATACCCTTGCCTTGGAAAATTGGGGATTTTATATTTAGGAATATAAACAAAATTGATTAATTTGCAAACCACTTCCACAATCTAAATCTCAAATACGTTGAAAAGATAAAAGGGTTTGACCCTAACAGAATTTTTGTGGAACATATTCTAGCAGTGGGATTTATCAATTCATTTATCCATATTGTTCTAAGTGAAGAAGATGATAATAACTTGGGTGCTCCTACTCACAATGTTGGTGACTAAGAAATGGTACATAGTACCAATGAGTTTTACACGCCGAAAGGAAAGGGTCCTAGTGAGAAGAGTGTCTAGTTCCCAACTGTTACTCCTAAAACTACAACATCTCGGAGCAATGCTCCAGTGGCCCACTCATATAGAAAAGTGACCAACATTAGTTCAGGCGGCAGAGGAGAAAAGAACCCCCCCAGGAAAAATTGAGAGCTCGCACAAGCTTCTTATAAGAAAAAAGAGGAAAATCCTTGTGCAAGAGGAAGAAGACCAACACATAGAGAGTGATATCAATAACTTCTCCCTTGAAGATATGGATCTCAAGGTAGACATCGAGAAAATGTTTCCCCCACTGGATCATTTAGGGAACACGTCTCACCAAAATCCATCATTGGAAATCATTGAGAATAAGATCTTCAATGAAGAAGATTCATTTTCTTTTCAAAGCGTTGTCTTTGACATAGAATCCAATAAATTAATTATTGAGAAAAGTGATGTAAATAATAAGAAAGGAAAATCTCATTCTGAGGTTAACCTAAGAGATATGCGGCCTTCCCATATTTCTAGAATTCATAGAGAAACCAACGATGCACTGGATGAATCCATTGGTGGTCTTGAAGTGGAGAACATGAAATTGAAAGAAATGATCGAGGAACTAGAAGACAACTCAATGCCTCTTCCACTCCTTTCCAATCCTTTGACAATCGTTGGACCCACCACACCCACTGCTAAATTAAAAGGATCCTCAATCTTACTTTCATCATCCAGGAGTTATGTGGAGAGAAATATTAAGAAAAGAATGGCATTGATCACAGTGGCTTGGGAAATTTTGAAAAACATGGTTTCTTTTGGCTCGAGGGAACATGCCTTCCATGAGTATTTTCAAGCCGACCTAAAGAATGAACAAGTTTTTTACCTTGAGGTTGTACTACCCTTTGGAAACAAATTTTCCAACATGACAGAGATAAGGAGAAGAGAGGAAGATCTTCCCTCTCCAAGATAGATAATACAATTGAACGTGTGTTGGAAAGAAAAGATAAAAAACTTGAATGATATTGTTCATGCGTGCATCCAAGCTATTTCAAGGAGGGAAGAACTATTCAAAAGGTTCACGGAGGTAGACCTAGCCGGAAGCACTAACGAAGTCCAAGACCCCAAATTAATCATCAACTCGTTGGTCCTAACAAAACAACAATTTGATGAGCAAGTTGAGATTTTTAAAGGGTTGTCATTTGAAAAGTTCTATGGTATAATTGAGTATGATGAGTATGACATAGATAATTGGCTAGTGGACTGCTCCGTGAAAAATTGGGACATTGAAGAAGCATTACATGGCATTTCCCTTGATCTGAGAGACTTGGAGGGCGAGTTGTTCAACATCAAAATTTGGCATGAAATCAACGTGGCACCAATGGAAAGTTATATTGAAGAATGGTTTAAGAAATTGATGGACAAAATGACCATTGAGGAGTAAGAAACAGTTGAGATGGTTCATGTAACCGTTAATGAAGACAATAAAAGGACACCATAAATAAAGTGAAGATATGAGATACCATCATAGTAAGTTTATGTTGATCACATCCTTATTTTCTTTATCAAGTCCTTCATCCAATTATTCCACCTCTTTCACTAGAAAGTTTTAATCGAAGACTGATAACTCCTCTTTTCTTCTTACCATGTCTTGTTTTTATTTTACCGCCCACCATATTCATTCTACAAGATTAATTCTTCTGTATATTTTCTTTATGGTCTACAGGATCCCCAATCCCAGTCTTTAAGAAAAACACATTTTAAATTTCAAAGAATACGTAACATACTATATATTTTTTAGAAATTTCAAGAGAGCTATTTCGAGAACAATCTCGATTGTACTTTGTAACCCAGAGTTTTGAATACAAAGTATTTGAGGTTGATCTATCATTATATTTATTTGAGTTGGCCATGTTCACTCTGTTAAAGTTCTCTTATGCATGTGGATCATATTCTTTTTTATTTTATGTGATCATAAATATTTAGTCAAACTATGATGGATGTGAGGAAATTTTGTTATTTTCTTTAAATGTGTGAATGTGATCGGTTCCTAGTCCTTTCTCAAGAACTTTCCTTTAAAAGAAAAGAAAACATTTTCCTTTTATTTTCTTGCAATATTTATTTTTCTTTGAATTACTACGACAAACTTCTGCCAACTCCCACATTCTGCATATCTAGAATTCCCAAGAAAATATAAAGAGGAGTACCACCTCTATAAAAATGCAAGGGGATTTACATCCTTGTGAGGTTTCCATTTCGGTCCTAACAGATTCAAGCGTCAACAAAACTCTACTCAATAAATCCTTCTCCATATTTTCCCCCTCACTTAGCACTAGAAATTAGATGGGCATCTTCTATTTTAAAACAAAGATTGGAAAATTTGCACAGTTCTCCTAATAAACATAAATCAATAGTAACTAAAATAGGATACTTATGTTAATGGAATGTAGAACCTTAACCACACACCAAATAAGTTGCACACTCCAAATATCCAAACTAAACCCTCAATAGAGATCAATCTAGTAAATCCTCAATAGGGATCAATCTGGTGAAGTTCTCTCCGAGAGCTTCAATTGTTTTTTGAAATCACTAGTAGTTCTTCATTGTTCCCCTTTCACAAGCCCTCCTAAAAAATAAACATTAATGTGTGAGATATTCCTGTGAGATATGCCTAACATCCATGTGCCTTGAAATGATTTCTATGACATAAATAACATTATATTTCATTAATTTGAAGTCATACTTGTTTAGATTATGAGTCCATACCTTAAAAATTTTCTTGGACTTTTTGGAGAAGTCCCTTGCGATTGGAAAAGCACTACCCGGAAAGAGAATATTAGAGTGAGGTGACATTTGGCTCTACTGTTTGAAGTTATCCTAAAATTTTGCAGCTAGGTGATACCATTACCCAAGAAATTCCCTATTTTATGCATCAACAAAAATAAAATGATTTTTACAATAATTAATCAATTATCATGTAATCAAATAGAGCAATGCCTATCTATTATGTTTAATGTACATTAAATTGTGTCCCCCTAAATGTATATCCTATCCAATGAAGGAATTTATTGTACCTTGAGCATAATAGATAGTTGATGCCATCAAATAGTGGGTTGTTGAAATCATCTATATATTCCCTCTAATTGTTTTGAATGCAATAGTTAAAAACAAGCCAACTGTTATGATATTTTGTTATGTTCTTCCATTCAAAGTTCTTTTCACTACAAGGAAATTGCTTGTAGTTTAATATCAAAGTGGTTAAATGACTGAAGTGTGTCTCAAGGACCATTTTTGTCAAACTCGAATGGAAGTAGTGGATTACCTAGTTGTTTAATGTTTAGATTCCATAACTGGAGGCAATGGTTATAAGTTTCTACGCTAGCAACTAACAACCATACTAATTTTGTACTTAGACTCTCTAGAAACAAAATAACTTCATCAGAAGTTGGTTTTAACCTATGTTCCACCAAGACTCTGGGATAGGGGGATGTGGGTGCGGGGAGATGCACAAGGAGAATGTGTGGAAGTACCCCCAATTTTTAGGGATTTTAGGGAAATGGGGGACGAGGGGATATCACATATATAATATAAAAAATATATAAAATTTTAAAAACAAAAATAATAATTATAAGATTTCAACAATAACAATTCATCCCATGAAAATTCATCAGTAAAATACTAAATACTAATAAATTCAAAATTTTGAATGATATAAACTATTAAACATGATTCAAATTCGAATTCAGTGATGAAATACATTAAATCATAAATCATAAATGAAACATAAATAGTAAAATATTGATACATTGATTTCTCTTTAGCCCCTAAACGCATCCCCATGGAGGATGTTGGCCCTTGACTAGGTTTTGAAGATCCTTGGTTAGGTTTGACCTATTTTGGGACTTCGACAGTCTGTCGAAGGTGGAGCGCAAGTCGAAGCAGAGATCACAGGATCTCAACCCATTTTAGGGTATTTTTGGGATTAAGGCTTATGTAACGGGTATGGGGATGTCGACCCATGGGTTTACCCATGTTCATGCCCTTTTGTAATGTATAAATAGAAATCTAGGTGATGCAAGTAAGAAGGTGTGTGTGATGCTAGGTGTTAAGGGCAAGTGAAGGCCAATGTGCTAAGTGAAAGTGATAGTTGTAATTTCTTTGTGCATACTCTGTGAGACTTGCAAGGCTAAGTTCAAGTAACTGTAAGAGACTGTGTAAGGTCTTTGTGTTGTAACCTAGCTTGGGGAAGGAGGATCTTGCGAGGTGCACACAGATCTCCTGTCCTCTGCGGAGTAGGATTTTTATGCTATGTGCATGTAATAAGCTTGATAAGAAAATAATAAAGAAGAGAAGAGTTGGTGTACGTAGCCCCAGGTTGGGGGTGAACCACGTATATCATGTGTTATGGTTGATTTGTGCATTTCAATTATTTATTTGTGCCTTTGATGTGATTTATGCTTAGTGTTGTTATCTTTATGAATGTTAGAAGGATCTGATATAATAGCTTAGTGCTCAGTGATGTGAATGAATGCTAGATCTAATCTGTTTCTTTATGCTAAGTGATCATATGTGTGGATTTGGTTGAGTATTATGTTACTTTGTAATTAGGGTTTTTATCTATGAAGTAAATACTGGTTAAATACTGATGAATGGTAACTGTTGAGTGCTTTGTTAGAGTATTTTAATCATAGATCTGTGTCCCAACTAAGGTTGCAGACACTGGATTCCTACAACCACCCTTGCCTCTACCTCGGGTGAGACTTCATTTTCTTCGTAGGTGTTTCCTAAAGGTCTAGTAGTTAGGGTTTTGTTGGTGCATTCTTGAAGCATTGAACCTTGGGTCTACCCCTGTGCCAACAAATGGTTCTGTTGTCGGGACGTGAAACTGTGATTGCTGGGAACTGAGGAAAAGAAAGAAAGTTTTGTTTGTAGATATGTTGTTTTAGTGCGCAGTATTCTACTTGACTTGTGAAAGCTCTGTGCTAAGAAAAAAAGTCTCATATGAAGAAAATAGGTAATATCTGGAAGCTTTGTGCCCTGATAAAGGTAAAGTGATTTTTTTTTATTAAATAGGTAACATATGAAAGATTTGTGCTCTGTTAAAGGTAAGATAAGTAGAAATTTTTGTTTCAAAAGTATGGATCTAGGTATGTTTGACAAATTTGGTCCTAGTCTGAAAACTAGGGTACAAATATAAGAAAGAAGGTTTGATATGAGTAGATATGATAGAAATAATGAAAGATATGTTATTCCTATGCATAGAAAGAATGTTTGGAAAACTAGGGTACAACTAGAAGAAAGAAGGTTTGATATGAGTAGATATGATAGAAATACTGAAAGATATGTTATTCCTATGCATAGAAATAATGTTTGGAAAACTAGGGTACAACTAGAAGAAAGAAGGTTTGATATGAGTAGATCTGATAGAAATAATGAAAGATATGTTATTCCTATGCATAGAAAGAATGTTTGGACTAACAAATGGATGCAGGATCCTAAGAAGAATTTTCTGCAGGTTAGTTACTATGATCCTAGTGCGCAGTACAATAAAGGTTGGGGATCATTTAAGAGAAAGAGAGGATTAACCCTTTGTTACAGTTGTAGAATACCAGGCCATCTTGCTAAGGATTTCCCTGATAGACGACCTAGTTGTCTTTGTTGTAAATATATGGACCATGAAGTTCTAGATTTCCCTAGAATGATTGCTAAACTTGAAAGAATGAATATGGAACAATAAAACATGAGAAAGACTAAAAAATTAAGACTATGGAAGAACCCCAAAAAGAATTAGATATTCTATTACTACAAATGAAAGAAACCCTGAATGACCACATAGATAGCAACTTATCAAAGATCTTCAAAGATAAAGAGTTCATAGAAACAAGAATAGGAGACTTTGACATAGACTGTGCTCTAGATGAGGAAACACGGGTGAATGTTTTGATAGAAATAACTTGGGAAATTTTAGGAAAGCCTACTATGATTCCTTCATTGGGAGGAATAGGATTATTTAGAGGAAAGTTAATAACCCTATGTGGAAGAATTACCCAGATATCTATGATTTCTCATGGAGCTTCGACAAAGGAAGAATTTGAGGTTATTAAATTTGTTGAGAACAATGCCCCATTTTCTTTATTGCTAGGAAAACCCTGGATTGAGAAATATCAGACCCAGAGAGAAGAAGAAGAAGCCCTAGAATAGAAAAAACAAGAATTAAGAGATTTCATGACCAGGAGAATAACACACTTGATAGAAGAATAGGAGAACAGATCGAAGTTGTTTAGAACCAGAAACTTGGATGTCGAAGTTGAAAGAACACAGGAATATTTGAAACACTTGTCTATATAAGAGAGTAGAGAACCTACACCAAACATAGAAGTATTTTCCTTAAACTCTACGAAAGACCATCAACAACGCAAAGTTATTATGCGAAGAGAAGATAAGAATCAGAATGGGAAGTGGAACCTAGTAACGCAAATCACAGGGAAGAAGGCTAGAAAGCTCAGCAAGAAGAAAGCAAATTTGGAGAAATTACAGGCAACTCCAGAGAAGACTTCGCAGAAGGAAGGTCTCCAGAATTTGAACTTCATCAGAATATCAGAGTGGCTCATATTGACACTTCTCCATGGCAGAGCGATATGACCATTAGCTTGATGTTACCGAATGGTTAGAACAACATTTATGATCAGAAAGATCGTCATCGGACCGTTGGGACCATGTCGTAACGGACATAACTGCATTGATGAAGGCTTCTTGTCCGTTGGAAGGATCTGTTACATCGTTGTCTACTTATCCCGTCCACTGTTGCGTCGAGCACACTTTCACGAATTGTATCCAAACCCACTAGAGAACTCATTGTTACTGTTTTGTGATTATTGAGACCTTACCATCCATTCTATTGCATTGAGAAATTGTTCATCAGCATGAGATATCCAATCTCGAGCATGCATGTCGGATGAGCTCAACACTGTGGAAAAGTCAGTAGATGAAATTTTAATCGATCTAATGGCAGAGAGAGTGATGTCCATAGGAGTTCAAGCCTCATCAATGAGAGGAGTGCAAGCCTCCTCGTCGACTACTCACAGATCCAGACCATCCCGAGATGCAGAAGAGAAAAGGACTAAGCATAGAGATGACTTAGCAAACGCGAAGTTAATCCCATCCGTCCTGCCTGACTACATCCCACCTTTGGCCAATGTGGTGAGTCATGATAGTGTCTTGAGGGATTTCGAATACACAGTTATCACGGCATACCTCCCAAAGGGGATACGCGCAGTCAGACCGCAATTGGAGATAATTCCAACTCTGAAGATCAGTGACTATAATCTAGGAGACCGCAAGACCTATGGCATGCTCACGCCTCACAAGTACTTGACCAAGATGAAGGGAAAGAAATCGAAAATCATTCCCCAACCATGGACCATGAACATCGCGCAGTCCACTATCCTGAACGTAATGAAAATCCCACATTTTGGAAGGCACCAAGAGGTTAACACGTGCATTAAAATCTTGTTGTCGTGCATCCACGATAGTTACTTATGGATAGACAGACGCATCACTGTCGATCTGGCTCTAATCCATAGGATCATCGGCCTAAGTATGTAGGGACCCGACCCATAGGAATTTTACCCAGGGAAGACTGCAGATTGCGCCCTGGCACGAAGGATTAAAGATACTTATAGGAATGTAGAGAAGGGAACACGAGGCTATAAGGTAGCCTCCATTCAGAATGGTG
>SNQJ01S0174672.1:9416-29623 GCA_010110895.2 Picea sitchensis | reverse complement strand
CACCATCCTCAAGTCTTACATGTCAACCATGAAAGACCCTTGTGGGGTTTGAATTAGAAAGTGGCACCCTACAACTTTGTTTGAAGCTCAAGAAAGGGCATGTGAGATAGAAGAGAACTTAACCTCATCTCTCATACAAGAGGAAGACTATCTTGGAGATACCTTTCAGATTAATCAAATTGATGAATTTGTCTTATTATACCCTCCCCACGATATTAGGACATACCTACAAAAGGAATGAGAGGAGGTTTCTAAAAAAGTTGTTGATCACGTAATGAGTGTATTGGGTAAAGAAAAGAAACCAACATCAAAAAATATACCTCCCCCCATAAATGAGGTTTTGAGAGTTGAAAGGAAACAAGTAGCAAAGAAGACCGAAGAAACATTTTTGCAACATATTCGACAAGTCTTGACAAAGCCACACAAAGAAAAAGAATTTGGTATCATCAAAAGTGAGGAGAACGCTCTTTCCCGAAACAAGACCAAAAAACAAGATTTTGTGAATCACGTCAACATAAACCATTAGGTTATGGAAGAGGGAATTAACAACACCTTCATTTTCACAAACTCCCTTTTCCTTGATGAGGAAAATAAGGAAGGATATTGAGGCTTAGATTTTGATGGTTCACACACAATCACAGGATTGGGTGCAGGGATAGTCTTGAGATTTCCAGACAATGAGACTGCCCTTTTCTCATACATGCTTGAGTTTAATTGTACAAACAACATCACCGAGTATGAAGCCCTTATCTTGGCCATGAATCTTTCTATTGATATGAACATCAAGTCCCTGTACATGAGAGGGGACTCTGAATTAATCGTTTCGCAACTTAACAAGAAATTCACTGCTAAGAACCCAAGGTTGAAACAATACATAGATGTCGTATGGGATGCCATGAAGAAGTTTGAAAAGTTTTTGATTGAGGCCATTCTGTAACACCCCTATTTTCCCCAGCTTGTAATTAATCATTAATTAGGATTACCATGCTAGGGCATGTGAACTATGTAAAGGTATTTTTGTTTAGATTTCCAGCGAATAACTGTGGGGGTGAAGCCTTGAAGTACTGACCATGCTATCACTAGAGGAAAGAGTGAGAAAACTATGGAGATGATTCATTATGTCAAAATGACCCCAGATTCTCCTTGTTGAAAATAATAAGCCTCAATCACCCCAATGAATGGAAGCATGGAGGTTCTAGCTGGGAAGACAAAAAACTGTCAGCCCGAAGTACCATAGGGTGTAGTTTTCCTGCAAGCTCAGACTGACCCAAGTTTCCTTCTGACAGAAGTAACATGACAAGTCCATAACCTTCCCAAGGAGGAGAAAGGTAGGAGAATACAGGCGAAGCTAGACAGGAAGGAGAGGCACCGAGGAAAAGGAACGATCGAGGATATGCAGAAGAAGAGAGAAAGAGTGTGTGAGGCTCTCCAGCTGGGAAGAAGAGTAGAAATATTGTTAAGCTATTATGGTTATTGGATAATTTATAGGAGATCGTGACTAGAACATGATACTGCGAGCTTTATGCTGAGGAGGCATCTGATAAACCTCGCAGAGACTGTGACAGAGAGAGAGAACCTCCGAGAAATATGCTGAAAATTCCATAGTGATATGATGGCTTGGCACGGGGGTGGCCAAAGTTCTAAGAATGAATTCCTCTGAGCCTATCATTGGGTGGAAAGGAGAACACCCACAGTCGGTTGGTTGGCTTCATCTTGTAATAGATAAGTATTATCATACCCTGCAGAACTGAACTGTGACAATAAAATAAGGTTGAATATCCTGTGAGTGTTTCAAGGATGTGCATGTTTATTTGATGACTTGACTGTTTTTCTCTCCATTTTGCCTGGTCATGTATTTAAGCAATTAAGGACCCATATGGTCGAATATGATTTGTATATGTAAGTAATAGAGACTCATGTAGTGGCTCGAATTAAAGGAAAATAACTGTGATTTTTCTAAACATAGGACCAAATTTCATATGTGCATATTTACACTTCCAGTCATTTGGATCTTCTGAGAAAGGGGTATGTTAAGCTTAAGAGAGGTAGTGGAAAGGTGTGAAAAACCTTGAAAAAATGTTCCGGGATTAAAGAACTATTTAAGTTCTGAATTCCGGGAGAAGTGCAAGGAGTATTATCGCACCTCATTCGAAGTCCTTGCAAGCTTAGAAGGTATAAAAATTGTAGAATGCAATAGAGAGTCATACCCTTCAGACCTTGTACCTATGTGACCAAGGGATTGTGCCCACAACCTTAAAAAATTCCCAGCCAAGAGTTAAGCATGTAGCCCACAAGGATTTTTGGAGGACCCATATGACTAAGGTCTGGGAACCATGCGCTAGTCTGAAGGGTGCTAAGTTCTTATTAGCTTCGGAGCTCCGAGACTTCGGAACTCTGGGATGCCACAAATTCACAACTTCCAAAACCCCTGAATTTCGAAGTCACGAAGTGACATGGGCTGTAGATTTGAGGATGCCATGGAACTATCCCAACCATTAGATCTATGTCACAGTCAGCCTGACGTTGACTGCTTTGGGAGAATAAAGGTGTTGCAACCCCAAAACCTTTGAATGCCAGAATTGTAAAATGTTGTGAGTTGTTGATCTGGGGAGTCCATTGGGAACCCTTCTTGACCGTCCAATCAACCAGTGGATGGTTTTGCGTATGTTACTTTGGAAAAGTCCCACTTCAGAATAATGGAGCTGTCGTAGCATTAAAAACTCCAAACGATGAACCCACGATGTAACTAGAGTCATTGATTTGAAGGGACTTTGGGACCATTCATGACCGTTTGATCTAGATGGTGGTCAGTTTGACGCTGAACTACTCTAGGAGAAAATTAGAGACTACATGACCAAACCCCTGAAGGCCGAAGTGATGAGGACCGTTGATTCGGAGACACATTGGGTCCCTCTCTGCTCATTGGATCTACTCCATGGTCAATTTATCTTTGACCTGCTTCGGGAGTAAGGAGAGGATTACACCATGAAACCCTCGAACGTCGAAGTTACGAGGCGATGAAGGCCATAGATTCAAAGTCTACATGGACATATATTGACCTTGAGATGGAAGGGTTTGGAAGGTTGTCAGTCTGAGGTGACGTGGCATGCTCACATCACCCAGGGTGATGTGGACCCACATTTGACGTCACCTTGTCGCGTGTCATCCATGACACTTACCATTTTGGTCCATCTGGTGGGTGGAGTACTCAGGACCCACCCATACTCGCCTCTGCATTCAATACATCACGACGAGAAAGGGTGGACCCTTTGGGAGTCTGAAACTTCGGGACTTTGGAGGTTTGGGATGCAACATCATGAGTAATTTAAAAGGCTCGAAGGCCAGAGCCACGTGGAGAGATTTTGGGACTTCGGAAGTTTGGAATTTCAAAACTCCGGGAGACTTGGGATGTTAGAACATATGCTCCCAAAGGGCCTGAAGGTCGGAGCTACGTGGCATCACCTCGGGATTTTAGGAATTCATGACTTTGGAGGACATGTGTGCAGAAGAGAAAAAGGGACGTTCAACATCAGAGAGTCGAACGCTAAATTCCCCGCTAGCCTGTGTGTTAGATGAGGATTAAGTCTAGTCATGGGATTGGTCAATGGGTGGACCTTCCTTGCAGAAGGTAGGTACCTAGAGATGGTATGAATGAGGTGGATCCATGTGGCCCTCAACTAATGAATACCCAAAGAACTCTGGAAGGGCATAACTTTAAATATAGAGCTCAGATTTGAGCATGGTAAGGGTGTTTGGAAAGATCTTGACGAGCCTAAGAGGATGGAGACCTCAAGAAGAGGATTCAAGACGATGGAGGATAGTGGAATTATGATGCCCCATCCCTCAAAAGAGTATTTAGGGGCCGAGTGTGTTACAAATTGGTATCAAAGCATGGGAACAACACTTGGCCTGCTTGGGCTCATGCACGAGTCATATAAAATATTATTGGAGGACTTTAAGGGGTAACACCCTATCTTACCGCATTCCTAAGAGGCTTAGTGTAACCTCTACCAAAGATAAGAATGAAACATGTTGTTTTTGATAGATGTTTTGGAAATATGCACTGTATGTTGCTAATGTTTCCAAATAAAGAAGTTGACTTCACCTTGCAATTGTATGTGTCATTGTACATTCATAAGATTAGGTTACCAAGGCTAAGATGAGCCTATTGAGAATATTACTGCTGAACATAAATTTTATGCATAAGTTCCTTGAGTAGAAGGATGTAGATTAAAATTTAGTTGGGATTTTACCCAACGAGATTGAACCATGCTAGTTTGTGGCAGAGGAATCCTACCATTTCTTTTAGGAAATGATAGCCAATCCTACAGGAATGGGATTAGGATGATAGGCACTAATAGCAAGACTTGGATGTGAATGGATTGAAAGGATATGTAGCAGTAATAAAAGGATTAAACCTTGTATATGTGTATGATCTCTCATGATTAAAGGATTGATGGAAATGGTAAGGTCAAATCACTTGACCTATAATGAATGAAAATTGTTGCTGGAATAAACCAGTAAGCAGGTAAAAAGGAACCCTATAGATTGAGAACAACCTTCATAAAGGTAGAAGTGAAGTGACAAGAGCAAGTTCAAAAGCTCATGGTTGTGCTAATGGAGTGTATATCCATGTTAAATCAAGGGCATGTCTATGCATAAGGATGAAAAGGGGTAAGAAAGTGGGATATATCTGCACTATAGACATAGGTGAAATGATTGGTGTACAAGGATATGCTAGAATGCACGTGGAAAAATATTGAACATGAAAATTAGGCATGTTATAACCTATGGTGGGTCATAAGGTATGGTCTACTAATGGACCTTTTAGATGAGGATGACCTTATGACAACAGACAACAAGAATGAAAAGTTGATAATGTTGCGTCCTATTGCCTTAATACGATAGGATTGTAGGGATTTATGAGAGACCAATGTAAGGTCTGATTAAAATCACCTTTGGATGACCTTTGGATCATATTGACATCCAGAGGTGGATGGTAGCCATGCAGATATGGCTTGGTATACTTAGATAGCTATAAGAGGGAGTTTACGAAGAGATTCCCTTGTAAATATCTGTTGACCAAGAGTGAATTGAGGCACAAATAAGAGACTATAAGTGGTTATTTTACTGCCTTGAGTGACACAATAACTACCCATCTGAATTCTGAATTATGGAATATTTTTACAGTAGAAAGGAAAAAGGTGACCCTTGTTGGTTATTTCCATGTAGAAGGGGCAACATCAGTATGAATTATGACTGTGAGACTACTCATATGAGTGATTGTAATATGTCATTAAAGAACACTAATATTAAAACAAAAATATCAATGTAAAAAGGGTGCAAGAGATGCACCTACATATATGTGTATACATGCTTAAATGAATAATATGATTGCAAGCCCTCGACTGAGTGGGAAGCTCAATGTTGAGCGTCTCTATGAGGCTTGTCATAAGGATCACAACAATGTCCTTGAGAGAAGGATCTGGAAGTCGGATATGTCCATGTGTATGTATGACGTGGAAAAGGTGAAAGAAATGAGCTTGCATGGTGAATGTTTGGGCTATGTGTGTATATGCTTGAGTACATATGTTTAATGTATTGTGAGGTTCCTTGATAAGAGGACTAATATTAAGATCAAACAGATATGAATGATATTAAATGTGAAAGTGATGCACATGTATGATGTAAGAATATATATATATATACTAAAGGCACAATATGACTGCATGGATGAGTAAAATGTAAGGTAAGGCTTTCACTTGCCAAGATTGAATGAATACCATGGAAGCATGGTTCACTCTATTCTGACGAGTCATGAAAGTTTCGTTTTGAGTGATAACTTGAGGGGAATGTGTTCCATTCCATCAGGAAAGGCTAGTATAAATAGATGAAAGAGTAAATGAGCAAGGATGACCTGTTGTCATTATCAAAGGCAACATGCTTATGCCTTTGAAGACTTCATGAGAACAATTGTGAACAATCATGAGTTAAATGATTTATGATTATGCATGTGGTTAAGTGAACCATGAATGTAAGATTACAAAACAAGGAATATATGTGGATAAATAATCTGGAAGCATAACAAAGATGCATGTTTATATTCCTTATGGAATATTTGATAAACAAATGAAGCCAACTCAAGGTTGAGGCTATCACAAATAGTGAAGGAATATGCAATAAGGAAATTGCATGTTGAAGAAGTTTCCTGTGGAGGAACTGTGTGAAGACATCATGCATGAATGGAAGACTAACAAATAGATGTTGACCATTTTGATAATTGAATGGTGATGTGCAAGATGCATAGGTACATGATCCATTATGAACAAAACATTTTCTATTAAAGCATGTTGATGTATCCCAAAAGGTTAGGGTGAAGCCTAACCAAGCGTGCTCAAGGAATAGAGTAGTTGTGGGAACAAGTACAACTGGACAAGGGAGAATAAGTAAGTAAGTAAATTTGAATGAATAGGCTTGGTTGAAGCCATATTAAGCAAAGGCAGTGAGGCCTTGGAATAACTCAATTGGACTGAAGGTCCTAGGCTGTGTAGATGGAGTTGGGAAAAGGGAAGAGCCTTAACTCCTTTCTTGTTGCATATTATGTTTTTCTCTGGGACGAGAAAGTTGGTATGCTGATGAAAGTAAATGTTTTAACACCATAGTGATGACGGTTGTATGACTGTGGAAACAGTTGAGAATTTCTTAGGTTGCACTCATGAAATCATTAAGGATAATGTGATGAAGTGCATAGAGATATGCTAGGACATATTGATTTAAAAGCTATGATACTTGCATTTTTATTTTACATAGAAACTAACATATTTATGATGTATGACATGTGTAGAAAGGAATTGGAGTTGTTGAGAAGGAAAATTACCAATGATGGAAAACCTCAAGCAAAGGATGACTATGAGAAGGTTGTTGTTAAAAGATTGTTGAAGGGAATTTAAACATCCCCATAAAGCACCATTGATGAGGTAATATCAGAAAGGGTGCTAGCATCCATAGCAGGTATATAAATGTCTATACCCATGTGGCATAAGGCATGAAGGAATTTGGTAAGAATCCCTTCTGAAAATATTTCATTATCTTAAAGATATGCAAATAATTGTGAGTGGTTGTTGTATGTTATTGCTACCCAAGCAGGGTAAGATTCAGGAAAGAAGAACCCGAAAAATAGAGAGAGGAAGTATATGCCAGTCAAGGATGAGCTATAATCCTTGCAAGAAAATGCATGAGTAAAGAGTACCATGGGTACAATGACCAATCTAGGGATATTTGGAATAAAGGTGCTCATAGTTAGCACATTGCATGGAATTTCTTTGAGGAAATGCATGTTTGCATAAAGGGTAGACAATGGATTTTCCATTGAGGAAGGAGGACCTTCCAATGCTTGGGTGCATTCAAGAGAAACTTATAGTTTCATCTGTACTGATTTGGGATCATGATCAACCTGTAGTAGGAAGTAAGATCATGCTGCAATAATGAACGAGAATGAATAATCCCTACGGTGAAGAGGTTGGTTAAGCTCCAACACACCATAGCAAAGTGCTTGTCATAAAGTGTGGCAAACTTGAAATCAATGCAAGGGTGCATTGGGTGTGAATTTGGCCATGAATATTGACACATTGATTAAAGACATTGGATATTTGAATTGTATTTGGAAAATTTAGTATGATGAAAGGATGCATACGTAAATAATGATATTTCCTTTTGCTTTGTATCCTTGAATAGATGAAAATAACTTGGATTGTTAGTATGCATAGTTTTGAAAATACAAAGTACATGAAAACTAACAATTTGTTTGGCTGAGGAATTTTGAAGTTGTAGGAAGAAAAGGGTCTTAGATATGGCAGTGTTGTAAGTCATAAGGAATATCAATTGCCTATTGATCCAGACTACCATGGGAATAAAAATCCCACACTTGTGAATCTGGTTCTTGTGTGGAACAGATCTAAAAAAGAAAATGTGGAATTTGGAAATCCGTGGATGACAAATTTGCAAGAAAATTTTGAATTTGAAATTGATGATAATAACTCATATTTTTTGTATACCTGTGATACAAGTGAGACAAAAAAGAACTGTCTAGGGAGGACAAATGAAGGTTGTCAAAGATGGAAAGCATGAAAAAAATGTTATTGTTGAAACATGAGAACCATGTGGTAATCCATGATCACCCTAGAATATGTTGTGTTGTGGAAACACAAGCCGGAGGGACGCCTCGATAGAGAAAGTATGAGGGATGCCTTGACTATAAGGCTCAATGAAGTCTCTGCAATTCTTCTTGTGTGAGAAATCCTTGGCAAGGAAAGATGGATCACCCGAGGAACTGTATAACAAAGAAGGGGATACCTAAGCTTGGGCCTGGAGGGTGAGTGACCGCAAGGAAGAGGAGACTTTGATCATTCTTATAAAATATTGAATGGGATCATGCACACAATGGGTATGTCTAGGAAAAATAGTGAGTTTGGATAACAAGACAACCATGTGGATGAAAATCTAGGGAATGCACAGATAAGTATTGTGCTAGATTATGAAAATTTTCCTCTTGAATTTTGCACAACAATAAAATGTTTTCTCATGAAATTGTGATCAATATGCTTGTTGTCCAAGATTATTGAAGGCAGGTGATGAAGACCAAGAGTATGGAAAGGACCTAACCAAGAAATAGGATCAATATTTCTGAAGTAGTTGAACAACAAAGGCAAGGAAGGTGTTACTAAGAAAGAACACTGAGGACTATGTTCCTTTTTAAGGGGGAGGGGATTGTAACACCCATGTTTCACCCAGCTTGTAATTAATCATTAATTAGGATTACCATGCTAGGGCATGTGAATGATGTAAAGGTATTTTTGTTTAGATTTCCAACGACTGACTGTGGGGGTGAAGCCTTAAAGTACTGGCCATGATATCACTAGAGGAAAGAGTGAGAAAACTATGGAGAGGGTTCATTATGTCAAAATGACCCCAAATTATCCTTGTTGAAAATAATAAGCCTCATCCGGATTCCAAGGAAAAATCAGTTAATGAAAGAAGGACTGGTGGTTGAACCATAAACCACCCCAATGAATGGAAGCATGGAGGTGTTGAGGGAAAGGTATGAATTACCTTACTCGATCATTTTTGGATCTTGCCTAGCTAGGACAAGATAGTCGAGAATGTCACCCGGGGTTTTATAGCCTCAAAATATTCTCCCAATCCGCAAGTATTAATTACAAGGGTTTAGGCTGATTTATTAATGAAAATAATGTTGCAATATAAAATAAAATTTATATAAGTTTCTGTAATGTACACAAATTTTACGATAAAGTAAACATGGAGATCAAAAAGCGAAAAGTAACCAAGTCACATACACACATATATGAGATAGAATAGCAATCTGATTTTATTTCATTCTAAGATATCAAAAGTGTTTTTCTCTTTACAAAACCTCTACAAGGCCATGGACCAAAGTCTGATTTAGAGATCCCCAATGAACACCATACAAAAAGACTTCGACAATAAAGTAAACTGAAAACTATAATTTGGATCATCTTGCCATGAACTATTGCCAATTTGACTCTGCAAGATATCCTTTATCATCCATGAAACCTAATTCACAAACATACAAGAATACATAGACTATCAAGGATGGATCAACACCTATTGGCCCTTGACCAAGTTTCGAAGAACACTTGGTCATATTTGACCATTTTGGGACTTTGACAGCCTGTCAAATATGGAGCGCAACACAAAGAAGAGATCATGGGATCTCAACCCACTTTGGGTCCTTTTTGGGTTCTTGGGTTAATGTAACGGGAAAGGGATGCCGGCACGTGGGTTTACCCATGTTTAGGCCCACTTTTGTATGTATAAATAGATGTATAGGCGAAATAAGTAGGGGGCGATAAGTTGGATCTATGTGACCAAAGAGTTCTAAGTGTGCTAAGTGTTGGTAATGATTGTAAGTGCTCTGTGCATATTGTAAGAGGCTAAGTGCAAGATATTGTAGAAGGCTCTGTGATTTAGCGCAAGGAAGAAGGATCTAGCGAGTTGTGTAGATCTTCTGTCTTGTGCAAAGTAAGGATTGTTGAAGCTCTGTGTTGTAATTGCTTGACCGAGATAATAAAGAAGAAGACTTTGTGGACGTAGCCCCAGGGTGGGGGTGAACCACGGTAACTCTGTGTGTTGTGATGATGTGTTTTGTTCTTTGATGTGATTAGATAGATATATTGATGCTTTGTGCTTATGAGACATGAAATGCATGTTAGATCTGATGTGTAAGATTCTTAGTGCTTGATCTATTGAATCTAACCTGTCTGGTTGTAGCTAAGTACTGAATTATCTTAGATCTAAGAACCTACTGCAATGCTCTGTGTTACCCGCGAAGTGAGATAAAGGCTAATTCTAAGTGCTTTGCTAAGTGTGTAATCACAGATCTGTGTCCTAGCTAAGGTTGCAGACGCCTGAGTCCTGCAACCACCCTTGCCTCTACCTCGGGTTAGACTTCATCTACTTCACAGGTGTTGCCGAAAGGGTCGGTAGTTAGGGTTTTGTTGGTGCATTGTTGTAGCGTTGAACCCTAGGTCTGCCCCTGTGCCAACAAATGGTTCTGTTGTCGGGACCTGAAACTGTGATTGTTGGGAACTAGAAGAAGAAGCTATGTGCAAAGAAAGATCTGTGCATAGATCTATGCCTTAGCGCGCAATATTCTACTTGACCTGTGAAGCTTTGTGCCAAGAAAGAGGAAAGGTCAGATCTGAAGAAAAGAGGTCAAATCTGCGAAGAAAGAGGTCAGATCTAAAAGAAAGAGGTCGGATTTGCGAAGAAAGAGGTCAGATCTGTGAAGAAAGAGGTCAGATCTGTGAAGAAAGAGGTCAGATCTGCGAAGAAAGAGGTTAGATCTGCAAAGAAAGAGGTCAGATCTGTAAGAAAGAGGTCAGATCTGCAAGAAAGAGATCAAATCTGCAAGAAAGAGGTAATATCTGTAAGCTCTATGCTCTGATAAAGGTAAGAATAGTTAAAGGTCTTAGATCTGAAAGATTTGTGCTCTATAGAAGTAAGATAAGTGAAATGTTTTGTTTCTGAAGCATAAATTTAGGTATGCTTGATAGATTTTGTCCTAGCTTGAAAACTAGGGCATTAATAGATGAAAACAAGTTTGATATGAATAGATCTAATAAGAATAATGATAGATATGTTATACCTATGCATAGAAAGAATGTTTGGACTAATAGCTGGATGTAGGATCCTAGAAAGAAATTTTTGCAGGCTAGCTACCATGATCCTAGTGCACAATACAAAAGAAGTTGGGGATCATTTAAAAGAAAGAGGACTAACCATATGTTACAGCTACAAAAAAATAGGACATCTAGCTAAGGAGTGCCCTGGTGGAAGAACGAGTTGTCTCTGTTGCAAGGCTATGGACCATGAAGTATTAGATTGCTCTAGAATGATTGCTAATCTTGAAAGAATAAATTTGAATGAAGGACACCCTAAGGTAGATCTAGAAATAGAAGGACCCTAGAAAGAATAAGAGATTATGTTATTGAAAATGAAAGAAACCCTGGATGAACATAAAAATGCCAGTTTGTCAGAGATATTCAAAGAAAAGGAGAAAATCGAAGTAAGAATAGGAGACTTCGACATTGACTGTGCTCTGGATGAAGGAACATAGATTAAAATTATGACAGAAGTACTTGGGAAACCCTCAGAAGACCTGCTTTGGTGCCTTCTCTAGGAACAATATGATTATTTAAAGGAAAAATGGTAATCCTATGTGGCAGGATTACTCAGATAGCTATGAGCACCCATGGAGCTTCGACAGAGGAAGAATTTGAAGTTATCAAATTTATTGAGGACCATGCCCCATTTCCAGCTTTGTTAGGCAAGATTTGGATTGAAAAAAACCAGTTCTGGAGAAAAGAAGAAGAGGAAGCCCTAGAACAAAAGAAGCAAGAACTCATGGAATTTATGGCTAGATGGATCTCCTACTTGATGGAAGAACAAGAGGACAGAACTAAGCTACTGAACACCAAGGACTTGGATATAAAAGTTATAAGAGCATTAGAGGAACCATAGAAGACTGAGATACCTAATCCGTATGATGAAAGAGTATTACCCTTAGATTTGAAGAAAGAATCTCAACACTACGAAGTGTCTATGATAAGAGAAGATAAGAATCAGAATGAAAAATGGATGACCGAGACGAAACTCACTGGGAAAAAGGCTAGGAAGCTAAGAAATAAGAAATCCAAGATCGAAAAATTTATAGAAGAGTCTAGAGAAAAATTCATAGCAGGAAAAATCATAGGAATCAAGCTTCGTCGAGATATCAGAACAACGACATGGGTCACTTCGACATGGCGAAGCAATATAGCCGTTGGAAGCCAATATAACCATTCGACTGTTGTTCCAAACAGGTCGGAGAACATTTATGGCTCGCCACGCCACTAGACCATTAGATCATGCCATATGGAAATAACATCAATTAATGCTGCCTCACACCCATTGTAAGCAGACCATTGCTAAGTTTCCCTACTTAATCTGTCACGCCACGCACCGAAAATACTTTTGCTAAATGATAATTTGAGCCCAAAACTTGAGATTACTTCACCCTATGATCATCTCCTTGTTTCCATATTGTTCACTATAGCCTTTGAATTCATTTTCACACCCGAGCTAGTCGACCCCAGCCTATATGTCGAATGAGCTCAGCGCTGCTGAGAAAGTAGTTGAAGATTTTTTTATTGACTTAATGACTGAGAGAGTCATGTCAGAAAGAAGAATGTCCACTAGTGTCCAAGCATCATCCATGATAGGAGTACAGGCCTCCCCATCAACCACTCGAGCAGGGATGTCTCGAGACGACGCAGAGAGAAGAACTAAGCACAAGGATGACATCGCAAATGGCAAGTTGATCCCACACATTCTGCTGACTTACTTACCACCTCTAAGAGGTGCCATAAATCGTGACAGCATACCTCGAGAATTTGAGTATGCTTTGATCACCACGTACCTTTCGAAAGGGGTGCACACAGTCCGTGCTAACCAGGATAAGCTCGTAGCACTAAAGTTTAGTGATTTTAACCTCGGAGATCATAAAGATTACAACATGTTGGCTCTGCATAAATACTTAACCAGGACCAAAGGAAAAAATTCTAAGATTGTCCCATAGTCATGGACCCAAAACATCGCACACTCCACACTGCTTAATGTAATGAAGATCCCACACTTCGGAAGACAACAGGAAGTCAATGCATGTGTCAAGTTGTTGTTGTCCTGCTACCATGGAGGATACTTATGGATAGACCGCCACATCACTATGGATCCGACCTTGATCAATCGGATCACATGACTTAGTATGCAAGGCCCTGACCCACAGGAGTTTTACCTAGGAAAGACCTTAGACTGAGCACTAGCGTAGAAGATAAAAGAAACTTATGGCGATGTTGAGAAGGGCACACGAGGCTACAAGGTAGCCTCTATCCAGAATGGTGCAGTGTGCCTTACTTGTCAACTGATCGCGGGTAAGCCAGTTCGCAAGAACAGACCAACCCAAGTGACTGGATTCGTAGTTGACATCGTAGGGAAGTGCACCGAGGGACTACAGATGAATTGGGCACAATATCTTGTAAACGAACTAGAGATTGATTACAGAGAAGTGAAAGACCAAGGGTATGAGTTCCACTTCAGTTGGATGCTCATACTAATCACTTACATCGCCTGGGAGCTACCAGAAGGTGCCACTTTTCCAGAGATCGATCCTTTCGAACCACTAGCCATGAAGTTATGCATGCTATGGTACTCCAACGACATGAGCAAACAGTGGTAGTCTAATGTCATCTTCCATGCCTATTACATCCAATTGAAGAATGAAATCTAGTCTACACCGTGCATCACCCCAAACACACTTTATAGGTTTAGACCTTTGATAAAGTTCAACGCAGACTGCCACTTTACCTATATCACAACACGCACTGATGACCACAAACAACAAATCCAATCATACTACAAATTGACAGAAGAAGACTTGGAGAAGATTACCAAGGATTGGTCGGCAAACCTCCTTGTTCCAACGGACCCCGCAGAAATGTTCGATGTAGAAATCCCTGAAGCTATGCTGGATACACCTGGACCAAGTAAGACTAAGAAGGATGCTAAAGTTCAAGATATCCTTATCACATCTACAAAGACCACTTCAATCTGACCTGCGTAAGGAGGTGATGGTGAAGAACTAGGTGGGACAGAAGTCGAGAAAAACAAAGACGAGGTTACCTTTCCTAGAGAGGAGGAGGATCCCTCCAAGAAAAGGAAGACTACCCCACCAAAACCCTCATCCTGAAAGAAAGCCAAGGCTACCCGAACTACATTTAAGACTACCCTCACACCAGATGACTTCGACTTCTTAACCGTTACACTAAATGATGCTTCACAAGAGATCGCAGAAAGACAAGAAGCGAAGCAAGAGGAGTTATTTAGCCGAATCAAGGATGAACTTCAAGGAATGCATTAGGTACTCTAGTCCAGCTGAGAAACTTCTACTATGCCCTTGATAGTTGCAACAACAGGAACAGATGATGAGCCCACCCAATTACACCAGATCGTCGATAAATTCGAAGCTCGCCTTCAACGAGCTCAAGAAGACACAATGGAAGCCACCCATGCTTTAACACAAGTACATAGCACACTTCTAGAACAACAGAGTAAGGAAGAACGGGAAAATATTGCCCTGAAAGCGAAGTGGGATGAGGAAAAAGCACAGTTGCGAGTAGAGCAACTTGAAGTACAGGAAAAGGTTCACAAAGCACTTCGCTTTGTGACAGCCATAGAAGTAAAGATTGAAGAACGTGTTCCACAACAGGTGGCACGACTTGAAGAAGTAATCCAACAACTTCAGCAGTGCATCACAGATCTGGAACTTCGTATCGTGCCTGAGACTCCTCAAGAAATAAGAGATCTAAGAGAGGCAACTGCTCGTAACACGGTCAATTGATTAAAAACCTTTTCCTTGGAATACAAGCAGTTGTGTGCTAGAAGCTCCTAGACTCTTAAGAACCTTGCAGAGAACCCAGAGTTGCATGCATTGGAGGTACAACTCCAAGAAGAAACACAACAAACACACACACTATAGGCACAAATGAAGGCCTTGACCCCAGTCTAAATAATGAAGAGGTTTATATAACAACGCACCACCCAACAATAGGTACATACGCTACAAAGTAAAGTGATGGAAGTCTCCCAACAACTTCAACCAATCCAAGAAAAGGCATGCCAACTGTTCACCGAAGTTGAAAGCCAGGGAGCCAAGCTTGAACAAGTTGTCATCACCATAGAACAACGCCTGGAAGGGCCAGTAAATGACACATTAATCCAAGAATTCACTGAGCAAGAGGTTGTCACACTGCAGCAAGTCAAAGAAGCTCGAGCCAAGCTCGAGGCATTCGAAGCAGAATTGATCAGACCAGATTGACTCGGGACGAGTCACAGGTGAGTGTTGGGGGTCTGTTGGCCCTTGACCAAGTTTTGAATAATACTTGGTCATATTTGAACATTTTGGGACTTCGACAGCCTATCAAAGATGGAGGGCAATGCGAAGTAGAGATCACAAGATCTTGGCCCACTTTGGGTCCTTTTTGGGTTCTTGGGTTAATGTAATGGGAAAGGGATGTTGGCCCGTGGGTTTACCCATGTTTAGGCCCACTTTTGTATGTATAAATAGATGTATAGGCAAAATAAGTAGGGGGCGATAAGTTGGATCTATGTGATCGAAGAGTTGTAAGTGTGATAAGTGTTGGTAATGATTGTAAGTGCTGGTAAGTAGGGGGTGATAAGTTGGATCTATGTGATTGAAGAGTTGTAAGTGTGATAAGTGTTGGTAATGATTGTAAGTGCTCTATGCATATTGTAAGAGGCTAAGTGAAAGATATTGTAGAAGGCTCTGTGCTTTAGCGCAAGGAAGAAGGATCTAGCGAACTGCGCAGATCTTCTATCCTATGCGAAGTAAGGATTGTTAAATCTCTGTGTTGTAACTTCTTGACCGAGATAATAAAGAAGAAGACTTTGTGGATGTAGCCCCAGGGTGGGGGTGAACCACGGTAACTCTGTGTGTTGTGCTGATGTGTTTTGTTCTTTGATGTGATTAGATATATCTATTGATTCTTTGTGCTTATGAGACATGAAATGCATGTTACATCTGATGTGTAAGATGCTTAGTTCTTGATCTATTGAACCTAACATGTCTAGTTGTAGCTAAGTACTGCATTATCTTAGATCTAAGAACCTATTGCGATGCTCTGTGTTACCCGTGAAGTGAGATAAAGGCTAATGCTAAGTAATTGTTAATGCTAAGTGCTTTGCTAAGTGTGTAATCATATATCTGTGTCCCAACTAAGGTTGCAGATGCCTAAGTCTTGCAACCACCCTTGCCTCTACCTCGGGTGAGACTTCATATGCTTCGCAGGTGTTACCAAAAGGGCCGGTAGTTAGGGTTTTGTTGGTGCGTTGTTGTAGCATTGAACCCTGGGTCTGCCCCTATGCCAACAACACCTCTAAAAAAAGTTTCTGAAAAGTTTGGTTTAGTCTTGAACCTTTTTGTCTACAATAATACCCTGCTCTCAAAAAGAGAATTAGGCTTTGAATAAAATCAGAAATGAATGAAAACTGAATCTATCTCATGCAACCAAAGAGCAAACCTTAGTCTTACTTTCTCCTTATATTCTCCCTTTGTCTCTTCTTCTCATTCAACTTTTATTCTTTCCAAATAAGTTGAAGTAGTTCAACTACTTTCTCTAGTTAAGTTGATTTAACTTAACTAATTAGTTTAGGAGAAATAAATAATAATAATATAGTTAAGGGTTTTTAATTAATAATAACTAGGTAGGTGGGACCCCTTGTGACTCCTGTCATTTCTTCCCTTCAAATCATAAAATACAACACAAAAAAGATAATCATTTTGACGATATGCCACCCTTGTAGCTCCCTTAAATATCTTTCAAACTGGATATTTAAATATCAGAAACAATTTATATCATATCCAAAAAGAATATATATGTCCACATTATCCACAAAATATCAAAACAGAGCTTGATGTCCAAAAATACTGAAAACCATCAAGCATTGTCTTCGTCAACTGAAATTATAAAAAAAACATAATCTAAAAACCATATTTTCCACTTTGTGAGGCAATTTTCCTTTTTTCACTATTGTTTCCCTTTGACTTCTTGGAAGTAGCCTGTGGTTGGCTAGACCCTTGAGGTTGTATCTCGCTGATCACATGGGAACAATCATCCTTCAAATGCATGCGTGAAGATACGGATTTTGAGGAATCATTGGAGGGAGAAGAAGGGGAGGCAACTGCTTTTTCTTTGTCTTGCACAAGTTGGGGAATATCAAATTTTAATCTCTTACTGGTGTGTGAAGACTGAACTGGCAAAACAACAAGGGAAATATAGACATTTGGATTGACATGTAGTAGTAAAGGAAACATAATAGTGTGCCAACCATGATGGTGGGAGACAGGCTGGTTGACAATTTCTTGCCAACCATCATTTGTGGGGACTTCCGACTACAAAGACACACGTGGAGGAACGAGAATGCCAGGGATATTCTGAGGAGGTTGGAAAGGGGGTATTTTTGGTCGAGGGTGAATTATTCCATGGCCAACCCAATTAAAGAACCTAGATTGGAACAATTGGTTCAATTCTTGAGGATCAACGTCAAAATGGATAGAAAATCTAGGCCTCCTATGGCCTCGGTTCCAATTTCCCCTGCCTCTTTTATTTCAGCCATTGTTGCCTCTACTGAAAAATCTCATCCTATAGTAGCAACTCATCAATTATGAAGTTTTTAATAAGCCATACATGACACTCTGCTTACATGAATCAAAAACTGTTTCAAAAATTGACACGAGATACATGCAAATCCATCCATAATCCAAACTGATTTTTCTTTTGAAAAATTTGCTTGCTGGTTTCCAAATTATTTTACACAATAATCTATATGTCCAGAATTATTTAATCACAGTAGCCATTGTATCCACATTATCATTATATGAATGCCATAACGAACATCATTGTAATCACTATAAGAAACCACAAGAGCCTTTGAGCCACGACCATAACATTAACTCCAATCATTAAACCTTAAAACCAACAGAAGCACGTATAATGTTGACAATCAACTCATATCCATCATTTATTTAACCACTATTCCATGCAATTAATATGGATGTTGTCACTCTTATTCGGGCCTCAAACATTTTGAACACAGGTGTCCCTTTTATACAATCAACATAAAGATTGAACTAAAAATAATCATTCGATACTTTGATTGCAAGCTTCAAATGAATGGGTGAGTATGGATCTCTTCCAGAATCACCAAACAAGAGACCAAACAAAATTGTGCTCGAGTAACTGGGCAAGAATTGTGCCCCCATCAACTTCAAACTGGAGTAAATACGATTTCAAAGTAATATTCAAGGTTTAAAACAACAAGTGGAAGAGAAAACAGATGGTTTGACCAGAGAGATTGGCATTTGAATGGAACATACAACTCATTTTGTAGGTGCCCTATCATAATTTACCACATAACAATAACATGCAATATTACTCTCGATTGTAAGGGTTTCAAAACAACAGACTGCAACTTCCAACAGAAAACAAATGAAGCCAACCCCTTTTAACAATACTGCATAACAAGCGACCAAATATAAACCCATGCCTAACCAAAAAGCATGCATAATGCTTTCCTCAAATTTTGGGTAGAAATTCCCTTACACTGTATAACATTTACCAGACAACGATGTCGGTGACGACATAGCAAGCAAACTAACAGCTTAGGGTTTCGCCAAGACAAGGCACAAACTATTTCAATCTTTCATCAGTTCACATTGAAATCCACAGGGTCGAAATATGGCATGTGTACATTATCCACAAAGACCAATAATGCCAATTCATAGGTGGGGTATTTGCAAAGCCCATAATTTTGACAGGCTGTGATAACCAATTTCAACAGAGAGGCCAAAACCGAAAACCAAGCCATGACCAAGCAGGCTCCACTGCAATCTTTATTCAACAATTCCATGTGTAGGATTACACACAACAAGAACACCGCGACTTTTTTTTTTTTTAAATGCCAACAGTCCAGAAAAACCACCATAAGAAACCAAGGATGCAACCAAAAATACACAACTCAAAACATCATAACAGCATGAGAATCACACAGACCACGAGCAACTAGAGCCAAAATTTGATTCAAAGGGCAGAGTAAGTCTCATGAATGGAAAAATAAGAAAACCCATACCTGGAAAAGTTTGCGCGAGGAGAAAACCAAGACTGTATACTTCCTCCATGACCGAGCAAGGTAGAATAACAACAACTACTAGAGCCAAAAAATGCATGAATGACTAGGGTGATGGGCTCGAGGGGAGTTTGTGTGATGTGCATTTACTGCATGTCGCTTCTCCCTTTAGTTCTTCATTCAATTATTAGTACGAGCCAAGCCCACTCACCATAGATTTACACCATTAATCAACCAAATATCCATTTGCCATATCACTTTTTCAAAGTGATCCACCCCTTGCCAATATTAAACTTCTTCAAATGAAAAATTTCTAGGAACACAAACAAATATGAAACTTAAACAATGCGCATAACCATAGTAGCAAGGGTCAAGAGCACCCAAAATCTTGCCATGAATAATACAATATTAAAAACTGGTGCAGACCCCACCCCTCCTTCTTTGGGGCTACGCGACCTCCCAGTCTAGGATCATTTGAAATGTTGAGTTGGAGCGACTCCTTGGATTCCTCATGGAACTTGAAACTCTACCACAGGTCTTTCTTCCTCTTCAGGCATAGGTTATGTGGCACTCGTGGAGCCTTTCTTTAGCGCTCTCAAAATTTCACGCCGACTATACTATCAATCGATGCTAGGCTCTCTCCTTGATGTGACCATGAACTGTGATTGTGGGCCAGCTCTTTTCGTGACCCCGTGCTTCGAAACTTTCATGAGTGGCTTACTCCCTTTTCCCGATTTCTGAATCGGCGAATTCTTCGGGACCGGATCTACGACCCACATGTTGAGATTTTAGTACCTTGGAAAGTGGTCCTCATGTGCTTATGAGTTTCTAAGCACAAAGGGGGAAGACTATTACCCTTATACTTTACTTTATGATTCTAATTTCACTTTGAATTAGGAGATTTAAGTCAAAAGTGAAATATGTCACTT